>JAWWMW010093995.1:0-11506 GCA_035048345.1 Echeveria elegans
AGAAAAATAAAGTAGGAAAGAGAGTGTATTGTGAGAGTGAATTAATTGCCATAAAAGGAAATATGAAGAACTTTAGGAAACACCCGAATAAGAAAGTAGGAAGAACAAAAGAGGACAGATGGAGTAGATATTAAGCGTGTATAAAAATGTGTGCTAGCTTTCTCTCTACATATAGCGTCCGTCCATGGCCTTCCTCTCTTTCATCAATAGCTGAGAGCAGCAGCAGCCTTTCTCCACCTGACAGACCGATGAGGTCTCTGTCTCTCATTTTCTACTTTTTGCTTTCAAAAAAGAAAAAACACGGACTGTTTTTGCAGTAGGTTTCACCAGCTTACATCAAAACCTTTATAAAATAAAAATAAAAAAGCATAAAAAAGGACAGAAAGGAAAAGAAAGACAAGTGAGGGTATGTGATGCTTGTATAGTATCCCTTTGTAATATAATATCCTATGTAGCGTATCTTCTATGTAGAGATGGACTCATCAAATGCTTAACCTTATTTCTCCTTGACCTGTACTTTTTGGATATAAACTGTTAATTTAGGATTATGATCGATGACAAATCATAATAATGGTGTCTCTGGGACACTTGATCAGCTGCTTTGCCAGATTTGTCCCTCACTCTCTCTTTCTCTCTCTATGCGTTGTTTGCTACATGTTCTAGCTGATGCTTCTGTTTGCTATCCGTGATGATGATCATCATCATCTGGGTTGTCTGTATCATTCCAAAATGATGAGTACTTAAGCCACTCAGCCTCTTGTGGGTTGCTCATAGATGATTCCTGAAAATAGCACAACATTTGCTTAACTAACTTAAGTCTCAAAAGCTGTATTATTCACAACTGAAAAAATTATTAATGCAGTGAAAATATATTCGTATGAAAAGATAAAGGGGAAGATGAGGGAAGGTAAAGCCTTCTCTTCTCTCTGCTTGCTTCATATTCTCTCAATCCCCCAAAAAGAAGACGAAGTAATCTATTTTATTCATACACTTTTCCATCTTTGTATTGTGCTAAGCTAACCTTTTAGTGGTACATGTCATACTTAGTCAGTCAGTCATTCACACAGTAATGATCACATACACAAACTTAGAGAGACACAGAAATTGAGAGAGATTAGTTTTAAACATCTTTACCGTACCTATAGTAACCCCAAAAATATCTATTCTCATGGAATTCAGAGTCAAAAAGTTGCATAATAACAAGACCTGACATACTGCTTTGATATCACCACCAGGACCAACAGAACCACTTCCATTACCACTTACAGTACTGTTTGAAGTGCACCCCATTATGAGTTCTTCTAACCCTGATGGTCTCAAGCCCTGCTGCTGCTGTTGCCGCAAAACATCAGTTCCAAGTTTACATGATTTTGTCTATAATACATTTATGTAAGTATGAAAGATGTGTTCCCAGTTCCACAGACAGTATATCTCTTTAAATATGTAGAATGGGCTATTTATGTTTAAAAAATATATACATGTCTCCTCCTCACTCATGCCCCCAGCCATGCTTCCCACATATATACCTTTGTCCAGTTCAGACCACGAAATACAAATATGTGTCACACTTTTGACTAAAATGATCATATTAGGGTTTTAGTACCTCATAATTAATCAGTTTTTTATCAATGTGAGTACTAAATGAGTAAGTGAGGGTGGTGTATATACCTGATGAAAATTGCTCTCGTTTTGGATCATCATTCTAGAGACACTGTGATATGGGTCTTGATGGTTTAGAATAATGGAAGAAGCAGAGTGGTGGAGTGGTGGGGGAGGAGGGGAGATGATTGTGGAGATGGGAGGTGAAGGCCTGCTGATATGGAAGGTTGTAGTTAATTGAGAATGCTGATGTGGATGTTGTTGTTGTGGTTGCTGATGAGGATTATGATGTTGCTGATGGTGATGTTGGTGAAGATGTGGCTGCTCACCTAAGTCATGCTCTTGGCACGTGCCTGAGGTTGATGCTTGAACCTGGTCCCTAGCTGTTGCTGATGTTGCAACCTCTCCTAAGCGGCCCTGTACATATACAAAAAAAAAATTAAAATTATCACCTATAAAACCGCTATCCATTGATGTAAAAGTTGGTCCAACTGAGAATAATTGCATCTTCTTACATCTTTAGTTTCTGTTTATCTCTTTTTCACTTTCAGGTTAGAGAGATTTGCTCACATTTTCTCGGTTTAAACAAACCATTGAAGTTCAAACAACAAGAATAAATCTACTTCATCCAACCCAACCTTCTCAATCAATAAAATATGTCCTTGTTAATATGATGCATATAATGAAGTCTTAACATTCAATAAAACTGAAAAAAATAGATCAAGATTGCATCAATAATGCTCACTTGGAGCATGTAGAACCAAATGCTGCATAGTTTTGCCAGTGTAGCTAGAAAGTAGCAAACAATCCTCCTAACACTTTATAATGTGTATAGTCAGTACTACGCAATGCTGCATTTGAACTATACAATGGTTCTCTAAAAATGCCTAGAAAACATACTCACGCCCATTTATGCTTTAATATATTCTTCTGTAAAGAGAAATATGCTATCTTGTAAGCCTTAGCACAATACAAAATTGTTCTTTAACTCTTTGGAGTACAAACCCTAATTTAAATTTCCCTAAACTATGTATTTGGATCAATGAAAACAATCCCCTTTAAATTGAAAAAGAAAAGCTTTAAAATGAGATCTAAAAGTCAAATCATGAGATTTAGTATGCAAATGCAAGCGAGTAAATGTGAATGTACCTCATCGAAAATTTTCCTGAACGGAGCCAACCCTGAAAACTGATCACCTTTCAAATGCTGCTGCATGTCCATGCCACCGTAATTTGAAAATGCCGCGGCCATAAAAGCTGAAACTCCACTATCTCTAAGCTGATCACCATCTCCAATCTGATGCTGAGGAACCAAAGCAACGACATTGTCCTTGGATGAACTGCAGCTACCACTCCCACTATCTTTCCTCCCAGCATCAACACCAATACTCCTCTCACCCACGGTTGAAGTCCGGTCCACCCAATTACACTGCCTAGGTTGGGTCTGATAGAATATCTTGGAAACAACCAGCTCCCCTTCTTTCTCTTCCTCATGCTGACCCAAATGATACTGATGCATCACCCAATTGGTCTTCTCAGGTTTCCTATTCTTACCGAAGTTTGTGTAGAGAACCAAAATCTTCTTGCATCCTTTCTGCTTGCCATTAGACATTACTGGTCGGGTCTTGCCCGTTTTATGCCAACGGGTCTCCCCTCCAGCCTCTGAGTCGCAGCATTCGGTTTGTATCTTACGGCGTTTTCTAGTACCTGTTGTGTAGGCTTTTGAGGGTCTGTGGAAGAAGTGTCGGCTTAGACCATCCCGCGTAACTCCTGCAAACCAATTAAGTGAAAACAATGATTAAAATATTTAATAATGTTATTTGATTAATTTAAGGGACTTGATGGGTTTTGGGGATTATCTGAGGAATTTTTTGGTCAAGTTCAGTGAGTAAATCAAAGTTAGGCGTACACTGGGTACAACAAACATGAGAGAGAAGTCAGAACAAACAAAGGAGAGAATGAAAAACCCTAGTTTTTGCGTAGGAGGATTTTATGGAGGGAATGAGGTGGAGTGGTGAGTCAAAGAAATGGCAATACAATTTTTTTTTTATGGTTACTTGTGTTAGTTGTGCATGGTGGTGACTTGTTTGTGATTTTAGATATACTGTTGGTAACTTTGTTTGTTGTAGAGAATTAAAAAATGGCCTATTAATATAAATGCATATAAACACCCACCTGGGAGCTTTTCAGGATGAGTATAGCAAATGCCATCTTCTCCTTCTATGGTGGGGATAAACTCATCAATGAGAGGGTGAGATTTGATATGGCCGTCTATGGATTCAACTTTGGCCTCAAGGTGCTCAATCAGTTCTTGATCTGTTGGATCAAATTTCACTCCTGCTGGTAGACCTAACCAATCCTTCAAACCACAAATAATGTATTCTAAATTATTTAACCATGATATCCATACATATTTATGGATAAGTATATAATTACATAAAAACATATTCATAACAAAAATAGAAAATTGAGATGTGTGTTGTCAGTACTATACATATAGTACTTACTGGTTTGCCATCTGATAGCTTGTGGCCGCAGCCCGGACAGTGCTTTGAACTACACATCTTTTGCTCCTCAAGCTTAGCATCAACAAGCTTAGCATCAACATCTGATAGCATCAACAAGAGATGACTATGTGACAGTCGGAACTCATATGTCCGCCCCTTGTCAGGCAGTCCCAACCTCTTCCTCTTCTAGGACTAGAAACAGCTAGAAAGCGAGCTTAATAAAAGAAATACTCCCAAGTCTTCAACCACAACACAAACAAGAGGACGTATAAAAAGCAAAATATGTTGCAAGATCTAAACTGGATTCGGGATAGTCCGTTCAGGATCCGCTGGTGAAGCTTAACTTTGAAGGAAGATATGAATGAGTTGGATGATGATAGAGAAGTAAAAAAGGAATTAAGGAGAGAAGAGCAAAATGAAGAAGAGGGAGAGGAGATGGAAAAAAAGGGGAAAGGCAACTAATGAGAGAGAGACAGATAACATAATAGAGAGATAGAGATAGAGGTTTGTTTTGGCTTTAAGAAGGGAAGAGAGGGCATAAAAACAGCACAATTCGCTCTCTCTACTTTAAAACTGAAAACCAAAAATCCCTCACTCTCACATTTTTGAAAAGGGAAAGTTAAGCCTTCACACATATACAAAAATAATAACAAACAGACAACATAAAATAATTAACAATGAGAGCTAGCCCTTATCTCTATATAATACACACATAATTAGTTTATCAATTTGAGTATCACAATCAATAAAACATTATGGCAAGCTCCATGTAGATTATATTGTTAATTAGTTTAAGCCAGAAAGATGTATTATTATAGTTTAGTATATCATATGTGTGTATATGCTGGTAAGGCAGTTAGGAGAGGTTAGAGGACAGCACGCCCTCAAGTTAGGGTATTTGGTTGAGAAAGCTTCAAGTTATCCCAAAAACAGCCTTTGGTTGATAGACCATTATTGACTACTCACATATAACCATTTGATCAAAGTAAAGCAGATAGCTTGCTTCTTCCAACAAGCAAAAGAAAAAAAGACGAACGACAATCCAAAGCTAAAAATCAAATAGAACGTAACACATCATCACTATCATCAGAGATGTAACTAACATCATTTGCCGTGTTAGCTATACCACAAAACCTCTCTGCTAATTAGGCTCGTGGACAGCATATATACATAACATCATACAGAGGTCATGAGAGTTTCGTTTTGTTCTTGCTAAATCTTGAGATCATTTATGTACATGTATGTGTGAAATAAGGAAGGTTTGGAGGCGAAAACCAGAACATATATATTTTTATTCTTCTTATTAAAATTGAATGAGGTATGGAATTGGAAGACGGGTATAACCATTTCCCAAATGTTGCTCTTGCAATTGACTATCCTTGAGCTTTTTTCATGTTTCAAACGTTCAAATTTGCTATACGATGAGAACTTTGCTGACCCATATTCACTTATGCAATAACCTGAGACCATGTATAAGTAAATTTAACACCAAGAAGAACAAGAGAAGAAGAGGACATTGATTAGAATGTAAAAAAGGAACTCACGCGGGTATATATCGAGTTGAAGGACTGATCATGATTCGATTTAGCCGTAAATGTTGCAGAAACAATGGAGGGAACAAGCAAGGAAGACGAAGCAGATCCGAAAGAAAATAAGAGAGAGAAAAGTTACAGAGAACTAGAGAGAGAAAGGAAAAAAAAACAAAAAACAAACAAAGTTGCTTGGTATGCAAGGCAAATGAGAGCTAGCGGTAGCAAAAATAAAAAGTTAAAAACACACTTGATGGACCACGACGACGACCATCACACCTCTTCTTCCCTCAAGTATAATCTAAGCATCTATATATACTATGTAACATGCCAAAATTATTAAAATCATATTTTAAATAATCAAATGAAATTCGTGTGTTTATGTGCATGGATCATAACTCATGAAGACAATAATGTTACACACATTGTAGACGGGCAATATCATATTTCCGTGTACTTCACTAGAAACAAGTGAATTTGCGCCACATATCCGTATCCGTGTGTACCTTTAGTACAAAGTTTTTCCTCGAATGTCAAATCTATTTGTCCAAAAATTAAAAAGGCTGATAATTTGAATTTTGAAGTCAATAATTCTAAGCAGGGGTGTAGCAAGTACATTTAGTGCTTGGGCTGGAGCCCTACAAAGAATTTGAGAACAAAAACAACAAAAAATTTACACCGTGGGTAGCAAGATTTTTACTCAATATCTAGGGTTAAACTATACTCTCAACCCGCCTAATAAACCAACTACACTACTTGATATAAGTAATTAAAAATAGTCACACTAAGATATAAATATTGGCTCCGCCCCTGATTCCAAGACCAAGTTAAAGCAACCAAATCTAGCAAGATTGGAATCAAAATGTGATTGGTTCTGGTTAGAACAAGAACAATTGTTGTCAAGTAGATAAGGGTTATTTCTATACAAGGAAAGAAAGAGAGTCGCGTGGAAGTAGCATTGTTTTCTCACATGGAGTAAAAATGAAATTAATTTTTGTTTAGGCATGGCCTCCTACTGATCAAAGAATATACAGAGGTTACATCAATATATACAGGTGTGGCCAAATATCAACCCTAAACTTGTTTTTCAGCTACCTGCTTAAATCTTTATACTCACATATGTATGAGTCGTATAATACGGACACACCAATTATCAATATTTTATGATTAACCGATAAATGAAAACATTTTTCTTTGTCAAATGCTGCAAAAAAGAGGTTAGGAAGCAACACTTTCTTTTTCTTATACGCATTGTTCTAATCTAATAGTTTGGGCTCGACTTTGTCTCTTGTGTGTTGTGTATCTCTTTCATCTTTATCTTTGGAGCTGAAGCAAAACATGGAAAACTTACGAATCAAATTTAGGAAAGCGAATAATCAGTTTCAATAGGTTGGAAATGATGTTATGTTCCATAAAATGCGCTACACATGACATATTTATCTTTAAAATCGATTGATTTTTGTTGATACAATTTTCTAAGAACGTTCGCTATTCTGAGAATGATTCGGATACGTAAAGAGAAGACTTACACGCCCTTGCACACACTCTCATGGCAGTTACCATATGCCCTGCTCATGTTGTCCCTCGTCTCCTCTCGAGAAATGGGGTCCGCAAATCATGTTTTTTTTAGTATCACCAGCTAAGCAGCAGCAGCTTGAAACGCATAAAAAAGAAAAGAAAAGATGAAGTCATGAAGAGAAAAAGTGATGATAAATCTAGGAGGAGTCGATCCCTAGAAAATGAGATGATTTTATTTGGAATCACGTTTTGTTGCACTCGTAGAAAAGAGTTGTGTGAGGTCTTTTATAAATTTTAGTAATTTTAATCGTCAATTGGATGACATGAACAAGTAAGTTAGTAAACACATGCTAGGTTATCATTATGGGACACCCCCACACGACAATGTTGTTTCTGTCTATTGTCCTTTTGAAAACAGACCATAATGATTTGTATCTCTATGTCTATGTCCTCCATCTAAAATTTCATATTTAGAGTTGCATCATTTGATACAAACAAAATCCGGGATTTGCTCATTTCATATATGTTACGCATATAAATTAGGGATTAGCTCGGTCGGTTAGAATATATATGAATCATAGTTGTCAACGGTGCAGCCAGTCAGGAGTCAAATTTTGATGGAGTGGATTTCCAGTCTGATAGATTAGATGCGCTTGTGGATGTTGTAGATCATTAATGAAAAACTATAGGAAAATTCGTTGAATAATCCAAAATTTCACTCATTTGTTGGAAATAATCACAACTTTAGATTATTTCTAAATAATCTCAACTTTGACGTTTCATATTTTTATTAAAACAATTCTTAAAAACATTCATTTAGTTTTTAAGATTTTTATTAAATTCAAAACTTCAAAACAGTTCATAAAATAATTATTAAAAAAAGTCAACCATTTAGTTTAAATTTTATTAAAACAATAATAATTTTAAAATATTTTTCTTTTAAATTAGTTTCATATTTTTAAAATTTATCAAAATTTTGCATAAAATTTTATTTAAAATATAAAAAAGTAGTGACTACGTAATACATGTTTTGATAAATTTGTTCATAAAATTTTGATTTTTTTGACTTTATTAGTTTTCTTAATGATTTTTTCAAAAAATATTGAATTTCCCTTATTATATAATTTACAAAGGTAATCAAAAATAGGAAAATAAGACAAAAAAATTCAAAGTTTTTTAATAAACTAGTCAAAACCATTACCAAATAATCATATATTTTATGATATTTTTTATATAATTAAATGCAACATTTTGATAAAATTTGGAAATATGAAATTAAATTATAAAATATTTTTTTTCATGGTATAATATTTTTATTTAAATGAAGAATAAACTTTTTAATAATTTTTTTCTGATCTTTTGAATATTATTTTTTATTTTTTATGAATTGTTTTTAACAAATAGATAATTACATTTAAGAAGGGTATGCTGCGAGCAAACAACCACAAAAGTTGAGATTATTTAGAAATAATCCAAAGTTGGGATTATTCTCAGCAACGGATGAAAATTGGAATTATTCATAATAAATTTTCCAAAACTATATCACTTAAACTTAGCTAACATATTATCAACAAGACAACAACAAAAATAGCTAACACTATCATAAATCATTATTGCGAACTCGCAAAGGATCTCATGCATCATGGGCCCAAAGCCTGGTCTGATCTCTGGATTCATTCATAGTTTCAATAAATCTTTAGCTTGGGCTTGAAGGATTGGGCTCCTGTCCAAACTTAAAAGCCGATTCAATAGTGAATAGCCATTGTTAAACAACCCGCATTGTTGGGCCCGTTTCTATAAAAACTGGACCAATCGAAATAAGATTAAACTGGAATAAAAAAATTATAAATAAAAATAAGCATAAATCGGAATAAGACAAAATAGAATAATACAAAACGAGAATAAGCCTAAATTGGAATAAGATAAAATAGGAATAAGATAAAATCAGAATGAAAAAAAATACTTATTTAAATTCGGTCCGCACGACTCCAAAAAATGATCGATTGAGTCCCGCCCTTATTTGACCGATTCGATATTGCGCATCCAGAGCGACGCATCTCCGTCGAAATGACGGACGGTACACTAGTTTATTTATATTTGTAGTCCTTTAACAAGTAACAACAATAAGTCTACTTGGAGGGAAGTTAATCTTTCTTCGTCATCGTCTTCCGCGCCGGTCACTATCCAAGGAGATATATAACCCAGGGTGCTCAATTCCGCCATATACTTAAATTTAACGTAGCCAACGAGACGCTCACAACGATTCCATTACCATCAGAAGTCATGTGAGTACCCGCATTTAGGGCCCTGGTCACAGCTGCAATGGAGGTATGAATAAGCAAAGTGTTTAAGCATGCCAAAATCTATCACTGGTGCTCTCTGTTGGATAAGACCACTTGTATTTACTAATAAAGGGATTTCATTATTAGCTACGAAAGTGGCGATGTTGTGGCTGCTTACGTTCCCCCAAAAAGATGAACTGATGATATTAGAAAACAGAGGTCGTCTTCGGGCTTTTTTTTAAACATGTTTTTAGTACTCTACTTTTCATTAATTTTGTTTTGAAATTTTAGTATTTTTTTGTCGAATAAGTGACTGGCAATTCAGTGCACAGATAATCTCCCTATTAAGAAAGCGCAAAAGGTCGAATTACCAGTTACAAAACATGATCACTTTTCGTACCGATTTAATCGCAATTTGACTGTTATGCATAGATCCAAAACGTTCATCATGATTTTTTGCGGCGGTTGGAGTGACACGTGGTGCTACCTCTTGTATGCATAACACGTGTATAATTTTACTGTGAATCATTATGTGAGACAGATTAAACGCGCACAAATTAAACTGTGCCGACGAATAGTAGTTAGAAGAATGGAACTTTCGGCAATGTTCGTCATATTTTTCCACTAGGCCAGTTTGTCACCATATCTCAGGTAGTAGTAATTTCGTCTGAATAGTCACACATTTGCCACCCTACGTTGTCGCTACAAGACAAGACGACAGACCTTGCACAATTATTTCAACTCTTCTCGTCCGCATCTCCTTCAATTCAAATTTCAAAATGTCTTAATGAATTTAGATATTTTCACCCATTTACTTTACCGCCCCAATTAACATGTAAATAAGGAGACGGAAGCATAAAATTTGAACTGTCAATCTACTTATCCGATCATAATTAATTACTGTTTAATACATAAAAATATGATTTATATTAAATAAATATCAATATTACATATATGGACTCATCTTGTATTCATTAATTTAATACTATTTAAACATTTATATAAATGAATAGATAAAAGGACGCATAATCAAACTTAAAATTATAGTTTTACCCTTTGAATTTTAATTACATGTCGTTTTAATGAATTTTAATTAGTTCATATATGTCGTTTCAATTGGGGGTAAGAAGGGAAGACACAACCGACCAAATGAATTCGGGAAGAACGGAGGAGCGGAGGACGCCATGGCCCGTGGTTCGAATTCGATTCCAGGGAGCGAAGGACGGCGTCGCCTGTGGTTCGAATTCAATTCAAGGAACCAAACGAAGCGGAGGAGGGAAGGAACTCAACAGCCGACGAAACGAATTCAAGGATGAGCGGAGGAGCGTCCACCCATGTATGTACGCTGTCGCATGTATGTACTCACTTTTATGTAAATTGGAATGCTGTTTAGGATCTAAATTGATATTTGTATTGAGTTGCAGTGGTTTAAGAAATTTTACATTCCGTGTGTGATTAGTGTCTGTGGCGGTTTGATGGATTGGATGGGGAGGGATGTGCATGAGGATGTTAGGGAGATGGGTTTTCGGTCTGATTTGTATGTTGGGAATGCGTTCCTTGATATGTGTGCGAGGTTAGGAGAGTTTGGAGATGCGCGGAAGCTGTTTGATAAAATGTGTGACAGAATTGTTGTTTTGCTGTAAGAACTAATGGATAGAGATGGTATCGTATTTACTAGCACTTAGTTGATAAAACCCATCTCACCAAACCAATTTCGAAAATGAGTGTGTCGTTGAGTGTGATGAGCTTCAATCTGCACAAAGATCCAGCTGAAGATGAGGGCCCTAACAAGTGAGATAAGAGGAGGGATCTGTGCATCAACGTCATCACTAGCTACTCCCCTACCATTTTATGCACCCAGCAAGGTACCTCACTTTTCTCCCTCACCATCACTTTTTCTTCCCACTTCGATCCCTTCAAAATCACTACTGTTTTTCTGTGTTGTTGTGCAACAAAGTGTGAAGACCCAGTTGGACTTTCTGCACCACGACTTGCCAGGTCAGTTGTTTGGTTTGACAAATTCCCTCCTCAAATGGATTCTTTTGAGTATCCCTTAATTTTGTTCATTATCT
>JAWWMW010094005.1:0-11504 GCA_035048345.1 Echeveria elegans
TCAACAATTCAAACTTTCTAAAAGCTTATGCTTTCCATGTGGTAACGGTAAAAATGCTCAACTTAGCCACTCATGAAATACCTCGAGCAGCATGCTGAGATGCTAAGAGAACGGAAAAACAAGTTTCACTCGCAGCGCACAAACCCGCTGCCCGTAAAGCAATAATTCAATTTACAGGAAAATACAATTCCAAAAATGGCAGTGTATACATATTATATGAATATTAATATTTCAAAGACATAAATCTATTGAAAATATTTTCCGTTTTTTATTGGCGTGCTGGAAAAGATACATCATATTTGTAAATATATAAGTAAAAATTAAGAAGCAGCTTGGATACAAAATCAAATTTCTTGGAAGTTAAGATAAGTCTAAAAACAAACAAGGTGATCCTTGACCAACAAGGTAACAACAAAACACTATAAATATCAAAGTCTGTCTTGGTCGTCAGTCATAAATTACAATCCAAATAAGTATTCCTCAGTTTCCAATAACATTGCAAGAATGTCTCGAGGTATGAAAGCTGGGTTTTTTTTCTTCCTTATATTGAAAACTGGGTCATCATCTGATCTTTCATTATGCAATTTTTTTTCTATTTTTCTTTTAAACTGTGAACTTGCGCTGTGTTTGATGATTTGGTATGCGATGCAGCTGATCGTGATGCTTATCGCGCTGAGATGCAGGCAGCTCGTTCAGGTAAAGTTTCGGTAAAGGAGTATAAGATGACCTAATCTGATAATAACATTAACACGTAGTGGTAGAATCATGTTTTTAAAAAACTTGGGGTTTTTTCAGAATGGAAATCAAGTATGAAGGCTGATAGGGACGCTTACCGTGCTGACAACCGCTCTGCACGTACAGGTAGAGAATTTAATTGTTTTGCAATGCCTAGTTTTTTTGGAATCTCAATGATGTCAGTTTTCATTGATTTGGTTAACTTGTGGCATAGACTGGTCAACGAGTGCAACCAGTGCTCCTCAGCGCTCAGAGTCCCGCTCTGCACGTTCAGGCAATAGCGAATTTAATTGTTTTGCAATGCCTAGTTGTTGTTTTTTTTTTTTTTTGGAATACCATTGATGTCAGTTTTTATTGATTTGGTTAACTTGTGGCATAGACTGGTCGACGAGCACGAAGGCTTCCAGTGCTCCTCAGCGCTCAGGTAAACACACTATAAATACTTTGCAAGCCATCTTTAAACTCTTATTTCATATACAAGTTACAATCCCAGTCTTTGATGATTTTGGCTAATTTTGAGGCATATTTTCTAATAAATGCCAGATTCATATACCACCCCGAGCACGACGACTTCTCACCGCTCTGACTCCTCCTCCTCCTCCGTGTTAGGTAACATTCTAAACAGCTTAATTAACGTCATCTATTTTAGAATCCTCAATTCTATCCTGACGCCAGCCTGCATTGATTTGGCTGTAACTTGTGT
Organism: Echeveria elegans; assembly: GCA_035048345.1. Classification (NCBI taxonomy): domain Eukaryota; kingdom Viridiplantae; phylum Streptophyta; class Magnoliopsida; order Saxifragales; family Crassulaceae; genus Echeveria; species Echeveria elegans. The sequence goes on from JAWWMW010094005.1 coordinate 1,439, forward strand.
TCGGATATTTTTACTAGCGAACGACATGTATTTAAGTGCAAAGGCTGCTAAAAGGGAGGCTAGTCGCTCTGAGCTCCAATATATTAGTTCAGGTAATATTCATCATAGGATAAAATGAATTGAATTCAACAGTTCACCAGTCAGTATTAACAAATGTTGATGTGATGCAAACTTTTCAGTAAGCAGTATCACTAGCAAGGATAAAGATGCGAAGACTTCTGAATCTGTAGCTAGTTCGCAGTATTCAGATGAAATTAAAGCTGACTTGAACAAATTGAAGGACTATGGAAAAGCGAAAGCTAATGAAATGTATGCAAAGAGTAAGGAAGTTTATTTTCGCGCCATGACTAAGGACCCTTGTGATTGTCAACTGAAGGATTTTTATACAGTAGGCCTTCCCATTAACTCATGATCATCCAGTTTTTTTTCTTTCTTGAATTGTTTCTTGTGATGGTACTTACGGATTCGATTTTTTTTTGGCATGGTCCAGTGCGTGGATGAGGAGGGAAGCAATAACGAGAAATGCAGATTGTTTATGGAGAAGCTTTTCGATTGTAGGAAGAACTTGAAGAAGGCTAACTTTCAGACTCAGTAGAACTACACAATGAACTTGGAAATTACATTTTATTTAGCAGAAATCATTTTTGTTTTTTGTTTCACTGTTGACATCCTGAAAGTAATACTGTGTCTGTTCAGTTCATGTTTCAGTGTCATTGAGCTATAATTTTTGAAATTTCTAGTGTAAAAAGAAAAGTCACGTATACTTCATACTATGCGTTGAACATGTCATGACCACGAAGTCTGTAAAGATGGAAACATGAAAAAATTCAACTGATAAGTGGCATTACATTTAGGATCCAACATCTGAAGTTTACATAGGGCGCGCAGTCTGTAACTTGGTATCTTATAACTGGGTAATGAACGTTTTCGGTTCTAAGGATCCAGGAGAGCACATGTAATGCATCATTTTTGGAATTGGACTGAGAACCCCCCAGTGGTTGGATCTTGAAGTTGTGTACACTCATCCCAAATGAATAAAGAGTTGCTCATATCTTTGCAATATGTTGTTAAATAGTATCTTTAGGATATCAGTATTTACATGATCATGTAGTGAATACCAGTAAGAAGTTGAATATGAAGATAAAGCTGATCAATTTCGGAGGAACCAGAAATTTTTTAGCACCAAATAAGAAAAAGAAGAAGTATAGTCTTCAAGCTTACCAATCATTTTCCCCCCCTCTTTGCCGCTCCAAGGGCTCTAGTTTGCGCTTGGTAATCCTTGCTTGATTGTTTCAAAGATCCAATTCAATTATCTTGTTTTTAAGTCTATAAACCAGTAGAAAAGGCTAACATCAGCAATTTTTCTCCTCAAAGTTCTCGAGCTTTTCTTGAGCATCAGTTTTTCTAATGAAAGCCTTTCGATAATTTGGATTCAGTTACCAAGCCTTCTTGCATTCCGTAACGGTTTGCTCATACTTTCCCCGAGTATCAAATATTCAGCTATAGACAAATGCCTGATGGTCTGCACTAAAGTTGTAACCTCACAATATTAAAAAAAAAAGAAGTTCTTTCTGGTTAAAAACTCTGTTGACTATCAGCGGCTTATCTGAGGAGGTAATATGTAAAGAAAACCCAGTTGAGAAGTGAGATAAGAAGCTAACTTGACTGCAAAACCAAAGTTTCTTGGAAGTTGAGAAAAGTCTGAACACACAAAAGAGGTGATCCTTGAGCAACAAGGCAGCAACAAAGCACTATAAATGTTAACGTCATTCTTGGTCCTCAACAATAAATGACAACCCACATAAGTTTTTCTCAGTTTCCAACATTGCAGAATGTCTCAAGGTATGGAAGCTGGTTTTTATCTGTGTATATGATATAAAAGTGTTCTATTAAATCCAACAATAATTTTTTTTTCTTTTAAATTGTGAACTTTGTTTTTAAGAACTATGTTGATGGATTTGGTATGCAGAGATTGGGTTAAGGAAATGAAAGCTGACCGTGATGCCCAATTGCTCTGAGATGCGCGCATCTCTTTTCGGTGATGGAATATAAAACGAACTAATATTGTAGTAAGATCATGTTTTTGAAAATTGGGTTTTCCAGAATGGATCAAGTATGAAGGCTGACCGTGCTGACATCCGCTCCGCACATTCAGGTAGCGAATTGAATTGTTTAGCAATACCTTGGAATCCCAATGATGTCAATTTTCCATTGATTTGGTTAACTTGTGATATAGACAGGCCGACGAGCATGAAGGCTACTAGGTAAAACACACAATGGTAATTAGTTGCAATGCCATTTTGAACCATTAATTTCACTTACAACTTACAATGCCAGTCTTTGCTGAATTTTGCTTATTCGTCTCTGAAGTTTATCTTACAAATGCCAGATTGGTGTACCAGTATCAGCACGAAAAGTTTTCATGGCTTTGATTCTGACACTCCCCGCCTGTTTGGTAAGCTGAGCTGAGCTGACCTTACCTCATGTCATCTTTATTTAAAATCCTTAACTCTATGCCGATGACAGACAACGCAGATTTGGCTGTATCTGGTTCCCGCATTATTTCACTAGTTGAAGTCTGGTATTTGAGAGAAAAGGCTAGAACTGACGCGCGTCGCTCAGAGCTCTGATATACTACTAGTTCAGGTAGTAATATTCCTAATAGGATACTATGAACTACATTTAATAAAATGTTAGTACTAAATTTCTCAACAATGACTGTTTTACATGTCATTCGATGAACTAATCTAGTCGATATAACCAACCTAAAACTAGTTCTTGAACTTATTATTATTAATCAAGTTTCTTAACTTTGTCAATTTTCCGACAAACCAAAAACAAGAAAATAACATGTAAATGCATGCGAAATTTTACGTGGAACCGGAGTACCTGGAGAAAACCACGGATCTCAGCCGCAAAGGCTGAGAACGAAATCCACTACAACAACAAAACATGTTTACAGAGTATTTGACTCAAAACTTGACAAACCAAGTTTGAATCGGACTCACCACAATACACAATGAAGTCAAACAAACCACTCGACCTAACATTACACCAATCTGACAATTTAACGTCTAAAAAAATACGTCCAACAGAAGGTGGATGCTAATGAATTGTGGACGTCAAATTTAGCGTCCACCTGAACGCATATGTCAATATGAACGTTAATTTGCGTGCAAAAATTTAGCAGAAAGTATTAGTGTCCACGTGGACGCTAAAAATAGTATCCACGTGGACACATCACACAATTTCGATGCTAATTTTGGTGCAAAATATTGGCGGAAAAAATTAGCGTCAACTTGGACGCTAATACTATATTTAGTGCATTTGTATTTATACGCTCATTTAACGGTTTTAACCCGTGTGTTGTAGCGCATTTGTATATTCATAATTATTCATTTTCTATAGTTTTACATTTCAAGTGTACGAGAACAACTAGATGAGAAATGGTGCTTAAAAGCATTGTTTTGGCGTTAATTGAGGATGTGGGCAGCAGGACATTTTGTGCTTTGGAAGCTTCTAGAAGATGCGTCGTTGATCTGATAGAGACGAAACAAAATGTGTTGGAAAGATGACTCAAAATGCTACAATTCATATATTGGGCTCAAAATGGATTCAGACATTAAGAGGGTCAAAAATGAGCAAGAAGCTAGAAAGTTAAATAAAATATTAGCGTCTACGTGGACGCTAATTTTTGTATTTAATTTTAATTAGAAATAAATAAACATCTACGTGGATGCTGATTTATTACTAATTTTATGAAAAATATTTTAGAATATTAATTTAGCGTCCGCGTGGACGCTAAATATAATATTTGTTTTTTTCAATTAAGTGTCGAAATGAAAGATGCCAATTCAAAAAATAAGGCGGAGAATTAGCTTCCACGTGTAAGCTATTTTTCGAAATAAAAGGCGTCAATTGTCAAATTAGCGTCCACGTGAACACTAATTTTCGACCCTTTGAGTATCATTAAAAGCGCCCTCTAACAAAAAATGAAGCAAGTGGCGGAGGAAGTCTCGGGAGCACTTGCCTGAAGAAGGAAAACTCATGCACGCCTTGGAGGTTTTTAATGATTTGGCTAAGGAAACATCCAAAGAAATATGTCATTGCCAAGTTTTTTATTCTAACTCTTCTCCACTCTTTAGTTTAGATTATTCAATTATTGATATCACCATTTGTACTCTTTTATCATAAAAAATATGTCCACTTGATATATTGTTTTGATTTAATGTCCTCTAGATAATTCAACATGTAAAAGTGTGGTGATGATTTATTTCTTTTCATTTTTTGATGTTGAAAGGAATAAAATGTGCATGTTTGTTTTATTTTCAAAAATATTTTATTTTCAAATATTTATATTTATAATTTATAAAAATTAGAAATTAATTAGTTCCACGTAGACGCTAATATTTATGTAATATTTTAAAATTAGAAATTAATTGGGGTCCATGTAGATGATAATATTTATTTATTTTTTGAAAAATTAGAATTAAACAGCGTCCACTTCTAATATTTATGTATTTTTAAAAAAATTGAAATAAATTAGTATCCACATGAATGCTAACATTTATGTATTTTTTAAAACAAATTAGAAATAAACAGCGTCCACACAGACGCTAATTTTTATGTAAATTTTTTAAAATTAAAAATAAATTCGAGTCCATGTGGACACTAATTTATTTCTAATTGTTTTAAAAAAATTATTAGCGTTCACGTGGACGCTAATATTTATACTCAAAATATTTTTTAAAATAATTAGATATAAAAAAGCGTCCACGTGGACACTAATATTTAAAAAAATAGAATTAAATTAGCATCCACGTGGACGCTAATATTCATATTTGAAATTATTTTTTAAAATTATAAATACAATAGCGTCCATGTGGACGATAAAATTAAAATATTTTTTAATATATATTATAAATATTTTTCTAATATTTATATTTACGTAAATATTTTTATTAAAATTAGAGATAAATTAGCGTCAACATGGACGCAAACTATTTTGGACGCTATGTTTGCGTCCATGTGGACGTTAATTTTAATCTGCATCCAGTGTGTTAGCGTCTAAAAATTGCATCCATTGCGTCCACTTTTTGCGAATTAGTGTCCACTTTTACTGGACGTTAATTTGTTAGTTTCTTGTAGTGTAACACAAGCAATAAGATTACGAAACAAAAGCACCTGGTTGTAGCAATAAGATTTGTTGAACATTTGTTTCATTATACTTCTTGCCTTTCGCCTCTCTTCATAGAAGAAACTCATACACTTCGCTTCTAGGCTCGTGGCATGCAGTCTCCCAAGAAGTTATTGTATGATATGAAATTTGTGGCCTGTAGAGAAATGGATCAAATAAACACCAATGGGTTGAGAAGCCAGCAATTAAATTGATGAACATGATCAACGATGTTGTTCAATCATGCGTATGATATCATTTGGAGCATAATTGGAACCAAAGCTATAGGTGAAGCTGAAGGTGAAACTGGAGATGAAGCTACAACCCAGCTCGAGGAATCGTTGAATCCAAAATCAAGCTCGAAGTCAAAGTTTAGTGATTTACTAAATCAAAGACAAGAAGATGCTCGAACGACTAGAGTTTAATTAGGCAGTCGATCTCGAAGAAGAAAATCTTCTTGGAACAAGGATTTGGAAAGTTTCCAAATTCATACAAAATATGAAACTTACCTAAAGCTACACGGACTTATAAATTCGTCCAATATTCCTAATACTAAAAGGAAATCGAAGGAGTCCTTGAAGCTTAAAAATACATGAACATACTCTCGAGGATCCTCAACGATTTCATAAGCCAAAATCATATATCTTTTAGCAAAAACCTTGAAGCCAAAAACCATCATCTTTTGAAGAAGGTTGCGGAAAATCGTTCCTAGTTGTGCGGACAACTAGTCAAGCGCGAGATCGTTCCTAGCTAGTTGTGCGTGCAACTAGTCTATTGAAGGAGATCAGTTCGAGAAGGCGTGAAACGCAAGAGGAGGAATAATTATATTACTAGAGAGAGGTAGTATATGTAGTGACTCTGAGTTGAGAGAATTGTAAAGGTTGCTAGGATAAGATACTTGTACAAGTTCTTGAAATCAATAAGAGAACGCTATGGAATTAGGCTCACCACAAGGCTGATTGCCAAAGTGGATTAAAATTTTGAGATGTTCATCTTTATAGTATCCGAAGCATGCATCTACTACATCTCAAGCTGCAACTAGCGATACAAGTGCACCTGAAAATCACATTTTGTCACACAAAGTCACCTACATAATATCAAACTAAATTGATATCATCATTTATTACGGAAGAGAAAAGGTAAAACCAAACAAGAAACTCAGAAGAAGAAAAAACTTAAAGTCAAAGCGGTAACTATCTTGATTTTGCAAATTAATCTCTTCCTGAATAAAAATAAAGTTAAATGAAACTGTGTTTTTATCCAAGCTGAGCAGGTTAGAGATGGGGAGTAGATAGCATCATCTGATATTTAGAAGTAATGAGCATAATAAAATAAGTGACTTGGAGAAAGAGTATCTGATAATGCTGATTTCCCAGCAAGTATCTGATATTGTTGTTAAAGCTTTTGGGTATAACGACCTCAGTTGGGATACCGGTAAGAGTTTAGAAACATATAGCTGTTTTTATAATAAAATTGTGCCCAAAAATGCCACTTGCATTTTAAAAATCCCACTTGCATTTTAAAAATCCCATTGACATCAAAATGTATCTTTTGCTGTTTTGGAATGGGAGCATCAACTTAATTTTAAGATAGCTGTGTCTATCTTAATATAATCGAGTCCTTGACAAAAGTAGCAAAAAATCAACTTTGAATTCACTATTAAGAAGATTTCATAATTTCATTAACAAAAATGTGTAGAAGTGCATGTGATCACAAGATACACTTAATTGTTGATCCTGTACATAAATGGAGTACAATTCAGCCAAGTCCCAACACTGGAAACTGAGATTTTTCAAAATACTTAATAACGTATTAAGGCCCGTTTGGTTGCGGAAAAAAAGTTAAAGAAAAATTTTAAGTGAAAATGAACATGTGTGTTTGATTATAAGAAGAAAAAAAAATAGACAAAATGAGATTAAATTTTTCTTACAACTTTCTCATTAGAAAATCATTTTTTTTTTAAATTTTCTTTTACTCACTTTTTCTCCACAACCAAACAAAGCCTTAAAAAAATAGTTTTTTCTGATAAGAACATTATGCCCTAAAGTGCCACTTGATTTTAAGCACATTCCAAGAAATATACTCCAATGAATTGCTTCAATTTTGACTAAATGTGGATTATGGAACACAAAAGGATACGGGGAAACCAGATATAGCAAAAGCATAGGAAAATATTCAATAATAGAAGACTAAAATAATGCTATTCGGAATACCAAATCACATAAGGCAGCAAATCGACAGCTGCAATCTAGAAAATATTATGATTAACTCTAAATTCTAAGGATATCCCTTGTATCGAGGGTAAGCATTCTCAGCACGGTTGTTCCTGAAAGCGCAACAACCAAGTGAGTAGACAATCACCAGAATAACCAAGAATATGATGTTGGAGATAGCCACTCTCTTCCAGTCATGCTTGATGTTGTCGATGAATGCAGCTTTGCATGACCCACAGACGTAGCATAGAGTTGAATTGTTATTGTCCCACAGAGAACAATCAGGATTTGTTGAGTTAACCACCGCTGGCTTGGTCCATTTAGTTGGGTTCACGTACGTGAAGTTGCACTCATCATCCGGCTTGCAGCAACCAGACTACACAACAACAACAACATAGGTAGACAAATACAACGAAAAATACAGGAAAGCTTGAATATAGGGTGAGAGGTTCATCAAAGCTTAAAACTTTCATTCAGTTTCGAAACTGGTAAGTCCAAAGTCCATCAGAATCTCAAATCATCACAATAAAGTGAAGCCAGATTCAAATCACATGTATTAAAAAAACAGCCTTTACGGAGCAAGAACATCCGATTAAACTTTGTTATGAACTTGTACAAATTAAAAACCTTGCAATTTGAGCCAGAATTTCATCAGATGTAAAAAATCCGAGATTCTGATTCAAACAAAAGAGAAACCCTTTTTATAATCACCCATACAACATAAATCTAATTGCAGAGTCACAACAGACCCCCTAAAAAGCTAACCACCTTTTACAGTCCTAATTCAAAATAATAGTCAACAAAACCAGATTCCAATACCAGCACAATAAAACAAATCACATTGAAGACAAACCTTAACAAATAAAAAAGCACACACCTTTACAACAGAAGACTCACCTTTAACACTAAAAACCAAACCTTTACACTAAAAACAAACCTTTACAATCCAAAGATCATACTTTGATGCTTACCTGAAGAGCAGTTAATTTCTGGGAGTGAAAATCATCAACAGAGGGAGTAGCAGTCATGCTTCTACAAACCTGTCCTTCAATCAAACAACTCTTAATCTTATTCCAATTATTAGCACTCCCAACTCTCTTCTGCAACCAGTTTGAATAATCACCCAACTTATACTCCTTATACCCTCTATGAGACAATGCTTTACCAGCCCCAGGATTTGTGACAATGAATGCAAAAACAGTGAAACAGAAGAGCAAAACAATCAACAAAAACATGACAAAAAGGTAGACCCATAAAAGCCATGAGATTCTGAAACATGAACCAATCAGGCCAGCGAGTGAGATCGCTAAGAGAAACACTCCCAACGCGATGAGGGGGTTTGTTAAAAACTTCTCGCACTCGGTTTGGGCTTTCTGGGCTAGCCAGATTCCGGTGCCAATGATTGGGATTGAGAGCAGGAGGGTTAGGAAGTTTAGGATGCCGACGAGGTTGTTGCTTATGCGACCCATTGTTGTTGCTGTGCGTGAGGAATATCGGAAATCTGAAGCGGTTGAGTGTTCGTGGGGTTGATTGGGGTTTTATAGTAAGAGAAGGCGGTTGAGGAGAAGTGAAGAGGCGGAGTCGGACTTCGACGCGCTGCGCGTTGGGGTTTGCTTCAGGTGGCGGTTTTTGTTTATTTGCGATTTGGTCCTTGAGGTTGCACTGGGGGATATAGAAGCGGACTGCGGAGGGATTGAAATTGAAATTGGAATTGGAATCAGATTCGGAGTTGCCCACCGTTTTATATTCCTAAGCGGGGTGAATGAGTTTCTGGTTTATAGTGTCATTTAAATTATTATTATTAACATGATGATGTAGTTTTATGTTTCATTTAATGTTATTTCGAAACACAAAATAATAAATAAAGTGATTTTTAGCGTGTGATTGATATATTTACTAAAATACATTATCGAGGCAAAACACATTTATCATTTTTTTTCATATATTAATCGTTTTAAGACAACGTAATTTATGATGTCAGTGTTTCTAGATGTTTTTAATCCATCGAGAATGTGCCCATTTATCTTGAATGAATTGCAATCAAACAAAATGTGAGCTGCTTTGATTTTCTTTTTCTTTTTTGTTTATGATACTAGATGGCATCCTCATCAAGAATTATATACGTCTATCTATCAAAAAAATTATGTGATGCATTTTTTTTTATTAATTTGAGAAAATAATGTGGCAATCAATGTTCCCTTTTTGTAATTTTCTATTGTGGACAAGATGATGTCAAGGGTCCTAAAATTAGGGGAAGATTTGGAAGGAATACGTCAGGAAGGTGAAAAGAGTAATTTGAAGCGATCAATTATGGTGAAATTTGGTTTGAGATGGACAATCCCATGTATCAATTTCAGTACGTTTTCTTTTTACCAAGAATGTATTTTGACAAAGATCAATCCGTAGAATTCCACTGAGCAAAATAAGAAAGTATATCGAATTAAGTAAGAATATATTCTTTTCAGCTACATCTCATTTTTAGATAAACACACAAAAATTCACGCTTTTACAGTAGTAAACTTAATCACAACTTCTTCTTCTTTTTAAAACCGAACTAATCAAAATAGTGTTACGAGTTGACTTTGTATTATATATCGACTACTATAGCATTTGAATCGTATTCTTCCAATTCTATCCTTGAGTTTCTAATGTGCCCCAAAACAAGAAAGGATGTTAG
>JAWWMW010094016.1:0-11503 GCA_035048345.1 Echeveria elegans
CAGCTGAGAAGGTGAAACCGAAAGAAGAGTCTAAAGTACCAACAAAGGATAACTGAGTCACTTCCTGCCTTGCACGTTGAACCTTAAATTACATTTCTGTTACTTTGACATCACTTGTTTCCCTATGTAGTCTGTATTAACTTGTGGCCGAAATATATGTGAATATCATACGTAGTATGTTTTTCTCATGGACCTTTTTTAGAAGTTTCTGCATTTTTCCTATATAAAAGAATTCAATCCACCATCATACATATATCGACGGAAATTATCACAATTCACGTCATAAAATGCACAGCTGTTTCTTAAAACCTTTGTGCTAACAGACCCTGGCAATCTGATGGACGCCAGCCGAGTACGATACAAATGCAGCGCCTCCCTGGTGAAGCCCCCTCTCAGCGCCAAGTATTGTTGTCAAAAACATAATTGAACCTCCGAGTTTGGAGTCCCGCATTCTTTTGCCAACAACAGTCAGCAAGAACCACGCAGACATAAAGTTGATTTTGTTATCTTCTTAGACTCTCGTCTTCCCCCCAAATGCAGAGGATCCTCAATTTTTCCTGGAAAAAGCCCAACGAAAACAATTCGTTTAAGTGTAAAGCCAATCCACATCATGGATGAATGTTTCTTGATCAAAAAATACAGATAAAAGAAGACCATCTGGGGGACTGGCGGACCACTTTAAAGTTGAATACTCAAGATTAGATCTTTTAAGCTAAATATTGACACCGGAACCTGCTTAGGAAAAAAACTAAACAATGAACACGGTAATCTACACATTAATGTCACAATACTAACAACAATCGCTTTTAAAAAGGTTTCCACCTCAATAGGCTCAGCACCTTTCACCAACCCCATAATCTTATAAGCAGCATTCTTCAGCGTGGCTTCAATCACTCGGCAAATTTCAAACCGATGATAAAATGCAAAAAATTATAACCTCGCATCCATAAAAATCAATTCTAATATGAAGTATATATTAGAGACTTGTAGCGTTTGAGACAAAAAGTAGCATTTGAGACTTATGGGGTGCTCAACTGAGCTCTTGCAGAAGTGCGTATAGCGTGTTTGATGAAATGCTTGTTATAAATTTTGAATGTGTTTTGAGATTTTTGTTTTGTTTTGTAGGGATGGTCGTCGTCGTTGTCAGCTTATTCGAATCTGTCTAGTGAAAGTGAATGATTCGTTTGGTTTTGGACAGGATCCAGTTGGAAACTGGAGGGTTGTATTGAATTTGAGATAAAAACCGAGAATGTTGGAGGCTGTGGATGATAAGTGTGATGGGGTAGTCATCGGAGAGACTGCCAGAGAATCCGGTTACTTTTGTTGCATGTCTGCTTGTCTATTAACTTAACAAGTTGTAAAGCAATTCCAATCCTCGTTTGTGTGATGTATTGTGAAATGCTTGTGTAGGGGGAAGAAGGGGTATGGCTTAATGACCGATCAAATCTTGTCTTTGTGGCGGTTGTAGTATTGCCTTAGGTGGTGCGGTTAAATTTGAGTCTAAACTTGGATGTTGTGTGTCAGGAAGGCTTAGAGTACCACCATGCGGAATAAGGTTATGTAACGCTCACGTATTGGATTCCTCGAGGACAATCCATGGTTCCTGCCAATGGGTCGCACAGTGTAAGAGTCGGTGGTTCCGTGACTAATGACAATAACAAAGTAATCATCAGGCCTCGTTCGTATCGCAGGTCTCTACTTTACTACCTATTGGATTGGTAGTGTAGAGGAGTATATCAAACTCCTTGCGTCAGAACTGAATCCACTCGCAAAACAGGTGCTAGTTGTGCAAGAAAATACTGTGACCTTCCATAACTGCTGGAAATTACCGACAGCCTATATCCATGACCATGAGGTACTCTCGCAGATGAAAAGTTGTCCTGATTACCTCGTGTGCTGCTCACTTTTTGAAATATGTAACAGTGGGAAGAGATATTCTGGAGCTGTCAGAGAGGTTAAAGAAGAAACAGGAGTACGAATTTCCAAATCAGTTTTTTTGTTGTTCTTTCTCATCATTCACAGGCTTGTTACTGAGATTTGTGTCCCCTTCCAGATAGATACCGAGTTTGTTGAAATTTTCAAGTAGTTCAACACTCTTAATACAATCATGAAACCAAAATAAACCAAGACATTCAGGCTGCAAAGGTATTGGTCGTAGCAACCACTGTGCTCCATAATTAGACCAGTAAAACTCCTCTTTTTCCCTAACTGAAGACTATTTGTTTGAACAATCGTCCGAAGTGACATGTTCAATAATATCATCGGCATATGCAAGGCTAGACACAACCGCACAATAAGCGCTACAGTGGATTAGTTGCCCACACAGACACAGTTGTGTCCAAATTCAACAGCAACTCATCGTCACTCTACTAGACCACTAAAGACAATCCCGACAGCTACAACTGCATCACAGAATGAAAATAACTAACCCAGAGAAATCCCACGACTACCATAGCTCTGCGAAGCTTCTTGTATCTTGTAAAATATTCATCGCTATGCTGACAACCATCTACAAGTTATGCATATGTACCAAACTTCACGTAACAGAACTACTTACCTTGTATATTTTGAATCAAACCTTGAGGGTCAAGCTATGCATATGTACCAAACTTCACGTAACAGAACTACTTACCTTGTATATTTTGATTCAAACCTTGAGGGTCAAGAAAGTAGTATTTGTGCCACAAAGCCTAGTCACCAAACTTATTAATAGGAGTGTGAAATGAAATAAAATTTAAAACAAACGATAATATATAATGATACCAGATAAGGAATTACCTTGAGAAAACTTCAGCATTCGTAGCATAATACCATGAAAGCCAGTCTACAACCTACAGGAAAGAGTTGTTGTTATTTATACACAGTGCAGGTTCAGTATATGTGAATTGTGATGTCTGCGCACGCAAAGAAATTTTAACACGTAAATTTATGCATGAAAAATGGGTTACCTTTATGTTGCACATATAATTAACTCATACCTGAAAAGAAAAAGGTGTGGTGCCAGAAGCATGAGGGCCTTCTAGAAGTGGCACTGTTTATGAAATGAAATGAAATGAAATGGGAACAAGTTAAAACTGAAACAGTCATATACACTAGAAATACAGATGCAAACTAATTTCACAAGTCATTACCATCCGTCTTTAAGGTACATAATCTTGTTCAAACTTCAAACTACTTCACTGATGAGTAACAGGGTAAAATGAATAATAAGAGCAGTTGATGCATCAATATGTCTAACAAATTCAACAAGATGCTAAGCAGAATCTCAGACATGGTGTTAAAGTAGACATAAAAACGTAGCATGTATATCTTTTCACCTGTTCGGCTAAATATCAACTTTACCTCTATCTCTATGGGGCGAGATAATTCAGCAGGAGTGTACGACTCTCCTGAAAAGTAGCCTTGCAGAAAAAAATCACATCCTTGATGCTTGGCGAATGAATTGTGGTTCTCAGTTCTCACTGACAATTGCATAAACATGAAAACAATGCATATGGGTAAATGATAAAAAATGTATGTGATTCAAGTGGTCCTGAAGTAAAACTGTACCTGACGGGTCTAATATGAAAATCAAGATTCATGCTAAGCCACATGGAGAAAGCAACATCAATGACTTGAGAAAAATAGCATGCTGTGGTCCGCTTGAGTGAAATACGTCCTGTTTACAGAGATATTGAATGCATCACTAGTCTGTACAAGTATTCATATGGTTAAGGGCAACTCAAGAATCATAAAGTTTATTCAAATGCAATTTTCTTACGGGAAACGAAAATGACTATTACTGAATCCAGCCAAGCATGCGAGGAATAATTCCTGCTTTTTTTTTTCTCAAATAGAAAATGAAGTGAGAAAAATAGAATATCTACAGAGTTAAGGAACGAGGATACGTCAGATTGAAGATTGCTGCCGCAAGAATTGCAGATTATTTCACGAACTGCCATCGAGAAAACTATTGCTCCTCATCTCTAGATTCATTGACAAAAAGAAGACACACTTCAGTTAGTTAATCAACAGAATCAAACAACTTTTAGTAAAATAAATGAAAAAGGAAGAAAGAATTATTCATGTCTTATCACATAAGTCTGTGTAGTGTGTTCTCTTGACCCTTGGCCGCTTGCACATAGTAGAGTTCCATCTCTTCATACAACGCTCATGGAAGAAACAGAAACTGTTGCATTTCTTTGTCAGAGGATCGGCATATGTGGACTACCCAAAAGCCTGTGATCACTTACTAGTCATGGATTCAAGGTGCACGCCTGGTGGTAGCAGTAACTGTAGATCATGGTAAAAAAACAAGTATAAAGGCGATAGGCAGTGCCAACGGATGTGTCACTTTAAGAATTAGAGTAACCTCATTCAATTTTCTCTTTGACCTTTCATACAAGTTGGTCATCTCCAGCGAAGAGCTTCTGGAGCGCTTCTATGGCTTTCTTTTTGTCACTTTCCGTATCCTTAAGCAGCAAAGGGCTCTTCTTTCATATGACGATTCACTTGCCTAGTTGCTCGCATCCAACTCTGGCGGCCCAAAACAGAAACTTGTCGATTGGGTCTTTTGACGAGTAACGACATGCCTAAAAAATGCCATGAAAACACCGTGTCACACTTTAAAAGCCAAGAAACATGATAAAAACAAAGAATTAGATTGTTAAGGTGTGGAGGTGTATCGAAGAGTGCAACTTGATCAACTTAGCTTCAAGAAGCATCCCCTGAAAATGGGCCAATTCAAGAACTGAAATGCGGAAGTTTTCAATTTCGGAATTTGTTTCTAAGAGCAAAGGCACGAAATGTGATAGGTACCATATGAAAGGTTAAGGAAGTATTCTTTTTAACTGATGCACTAAAAAAAATACCCCATTGAGAGATTTGATCAACATTACAATCAGGAGAAAGTCGTGATGGCTTTGGCATCTCCTTTGAAATAAACATGCTTACATGCATATAGTGAATGTCATATGACCGGCTCAAATACAAAACTAGTACACAACTAAATGAAGAGAATCAGTAGAGGTTAAAGCACAGGCAGATAGTAGAAAAATATAAATGACTATTAAGTAATTGGGAAACACCGATACCAGATTGATCCCACTGACTTCTAATCAACTGGCCATAGGCTGCTTCTAGGTGTAGAAACAAACAATCTCAAGGAAAGACTGGAGGTCTAAAAGCAATTAATACAAACCTGTTAAAAAGGCACTAGGAAATCAACACACCTTTGTTACTCATCCGAAGTCAAAAAAATAAATAAATAGAAGTTGACGTAAGAGATAAAAGAACTCTTACGTTGATTCAGCCAGCATTGCTGTCAAAGCCTATACGTCAGAACGCAGGCGAGGGTCTGGCATGGAAAACAAATATGTGAGCAACGAGATCAACATAATGTCAGCAACAAGATCAATATCTAGGTACAAAAAAAAAAGAACTCCTCTGGTCTCCAACATTTCCCCATAATCTGTATTGTTCTTCGACCAGCTTCTTCCAAACACCCGACTTGTAATCTGACTCGCGTTGCCCTTTATTCACTGCAGTCCTGTAAAAATTCACAAATGTTATTAACATTCAACGAAACAAAAACTTGCATCTGATGCGTGCAACGAAATGTTTATCCAGACCAACGTACCTTAATATAATACGCTTGTATTAAGTGAATCCTTCTGCATGCATATTGATGAGTGTCAGTTAGCCTAGTGTCTCTTCATCTCTGCCAGTTAGTAAGAACACCTTGAAGACCATGCTCAGAACCCCATTGGATCATATGGCCCGCATCTGCGTACTCAAGAAAATTTTATTTTCATCACAATCAGAGCTGTATAAACATACCCGAATCGCTTTCGTCTGTAATACTGAAAGTTGGAAATGCAAGTATCATCAATATCAAAATCCAAGCATCAAACCCATCATCAGACAAGACTAATTCATCCGCAAATGAAGAGACTTGTCCCAATATCAACCCACAGTTTCTCTTATAATGTCCAACAACCATGTAACTTACGACATGGCGCAGGCATCGAGTAGGGACAGTTCTCCATGCTCGAACATTTTAGCCTCCACAGTTAGCCACCAGCTCAAGCAGTATGCAGCTACTTCATCAGCCGTGCTTGCCCATGGACCATATGGCCTAAACCCTTGTACTGATCTTGATATCATGAGTATTAACTGTACGAGCACCGCCATGGCAGCTTGGAGAATTTTCGTCTGATACTTGCACTTCTTTGTGCCCGAATAATCAACATGTACAAAGACAAAATACTGCATTAACTCAAACTGATGGTTGACGGCATTGTTAGTACTTCTTCACTAGACCACTATTATATCTCTAAAGCAAGGTAATATAGTTCCCCTAAATCTCAAACTCAGCCATTCTAACGTAACACATCAAAAATTTCAGTACTGCTAAACTCATCAAAAAAAAAAAAAGCAAAACAGAGTAAAGTAACACATCATACCAAAGCAGGATCAATCACAAAATCGTAAAATCTCCACCTGCATGTATACACTAATAGCGGATGTTATATTTCTCAACTTTATTTGTGTCACAAAGCCTAGACACCAAACTTTTTAATAGGAGTGTGAACCCGAAATATTTCGATGAAATGAAATAAAATTCAAAACAACAAAAATATATAACGATACCAGATAAGGAATTACCTTGAGAAAACATAATCATTCATTGCATAACACTACGAAAGTCAGTATGTCTACAGCCTACAGGAAAGAGTTGTTGTTATTCATACACAACTGAGGTTCAGTATATGTGATGTCTGCGCACGAAAAAAAAAATTCAACACAGAAATTTATGCATGAAAGATGTATTACATAAGTTAAACATTTTATGATGCACATATAATTAAATCATACCTGAAGAAAAAAAGCGTGGTGTCCGATAATGTACTCATTTATGAAATAAATGGGAACAAGTTAAAACTGATGCAAACTAATTTCACAAGTCATTACCATCAGTCTGCAAGGTATATAGTCTTGTTCAAAGTTCAAACTACTTCAATGATGAGTAACCTGGTAAAATGAGCAATAACACCAGTGGAGGCATCAATATGTCTAACAAATTCAGAAAGAAGCTAAGCAGAATCTCTGACATAGTGTTAAAGTAGACAAAAAAGTTAGCATGTATATCTTTTTGCCTGTTCGGCTAAATAACAACTTTACCTCTGTCTCTAGGGTCAAGATAATTAGCAGGAGTGTACGACTCTCCTGAAAAATAGCCTTGCTGACAAAACCCACATCCATGATGCTCAACGAATGAATTGTGGTTCTTAGTTCTCACTGACCATTCTATTAACATGAAAACATGATCACACGTACTAGTTTGAGTGAACTCCACTTTTGTTGAATCTAGTGTAACTCCCTCCCGAAAGAACTGAGTAAGTGAGAAAACAACATCACCGAATGTGGAGTGACACTACACATACGACACTCAGTGAAAAGGGTTCTTATTCTTAAACAGCGTTACATTATGATTATAGCATACCTCAATATACGGTCGAATCCAAAGAGATATCTGAGTCTGACGATTGGACTCTGCAAATGTAACACATTCAAGTCAGCGTAAAGGGTGAGAGATGGTTGCATGGTTCAACAAAGAAAAAAACTTACAGTAGGCTAAAGTTTCAACCAGTGAAAACTGAAAATAGATGACTGAAACCTTTCATCACCAAAGATGATTGCCCCATAGTCATGGCGATGGCGAATTACACGACCAGCTGCTTGATTCACAGCTCGTGAAGCTTGCAGATCGGACCATTCTTATCCAGTAAGTGCCAGATTCTTTAGCCAATCCGATTATAAAGACGAAAAATTAGCAAACATCCAGATGAGAGAAATAATTAAATTACCTGGCAGGCTTCCTTCCTTTTACGTGCTTGTTCATCAAAGTACTCCCTTTTCAAATGAACCGACGAAGCATCAGTTATCTGATCAGTATTCTGGCAAAGAATCGCATGTATATAGATATGTGTAACATGTTTACTAAAATGTATTCCAAGCTAAGCAATTCAATATTTATTGAAAGAAAAAAGTAACCATGGACACCAATTTACTTTTGCCTATCATACGAACTTACGTTCAACAAGCACCACACGGAAGACCTATAATGATGATACGTGGCCTATGTTTGAAATATCAGCTTTTGAGCCCGAAGTGACAGATAAAAAAGGGTACTTAAAAGAAAGGTAACATGTGACAAACCTTAGGATCAGTCAAAGGTTGCAAATGGCATACCAGTGATGATCACACGTCTCCCTGCTCGGTCTGCAAAATCCAAGCCTTCGCTGACCTATACTAATAAAGGGAAATGCTAGCATACTGTTCAAGATTATACTGTTGCGGCATACAAACTAGAAGACAGATACCAAAATTATATATTAATTAAATCACACACACACACAAAAAAAAGCAAATAAACTGAATGGTGTTTTTTTTCCAATTCAAACTATTCCAATACTCCAAGATTCGGTCAGCATCATTTAAAGACTCAATTTTACAGATCGAGTAGTACATTGCCTTGACGAACAGCAAAGAAAATAGTACCGGACCTAGTAGTTTCTCTCAATTTAGTCATCTAGTCCTGCCAGAAGAAAGAGAAGTCTAACAATGAGACTATCCGGAAAGACAACGTATACAATCATCAGTTGCTGAATCTGTATATGAACTTGAGCACTACATGACCATGGTTATTGCCACTATCCGTTCGATTAAAGCATAAGCATACTTATACCGACTCACTGACAACTCAATATGAGAAAGATTGTTGATATGCACTTACCTCGATCGATGCAAGAAAAAATGACGATTGTCGCGGTTCTACAACAGGTTGCTTGTGTCTACCAATTCTTTCCCAAACTGTGCTCTAGCCAGCGGACCCTGAAGGCTGCAAATAATGATAGGAGAGTAAATAACATGTTACATTTTACAACTTATCATTATAAAGTTATCAAATGTAAATGACATTTACCACATCTTTCCAAAATTCAATGAATTTGTCTAAGAGGTAGTAAGAAGGAAAGAATACAAGCATGCCATCAGGCACAATGCGGGAGAAAGTCACTGCAAATGAGATGTACATCAAATCTTCAACACCATCTTCACCAGTGTCGCCTTCAAAAAATCAATCTGCAAATAATAACTCGTGAGAAAAAAGATATAGACACTTGTTTTTAAAGAAAATAAAGGTGTGATGGTGTGTCTTCTTCAGTGATAACAGGTGGCGGTCAAACATTGTGATCAAAATCAAGATCGACTTCCAGAGCGCTGTTCTTGGGCCATTGGGTAGCAGTGACCTGTTTTTAGAACATGAACAAAATCTTAGGCTCAAATTATGACTACCCAGATTAGGCACAATTCAAAAGACAATTACAGTACCTCCCCCTGCCTAGCTTGCACAAGTCTTTGGCTCCAATAAGCGTTTCTCCATATCCACTCTCTGGGCATCATGCTTCAGTTTCTTTTTCTGAAAGGTACAGAGTTTATTGATTTTTCTGCAAATAAAACCAGATTAGCTTCTTCACCATTAGAAAGTAAAAACCATGGCTGATTTTAGATTTTCCGTTCCTTGGCCTATGCCTTTCCAACAACTCCCTCTTATTCCTCCAACCCATCATCTCCTTCTACCTCCTCATCATCTCCCTATTCCTTCCCCTCTTCATCTGTCATTGAATCCTCAGACCAGTCAATCAAATCAAAATTCTATTAGACCTCTATTTTCTTTTTGGTGCCAAAGAAATCATCATACCTTAGAATATCAAAGAGCAACATATTTTCATTAGCAATGTACCATGACGGGGTTGTTGAAAGATCAATAATTCAAGAATAACAAAATCACATCTTCATCACCATCTTCGCCAGCGCCGCCTTCAAAAAAATCAATCTGCAAATAATAACTCATGAGAACAAAGATATAGGCACTTGTTTTATAAAGAAAAGAAAGATGTGATGGTGTCTTCTTCAGTAATAACAGGTGGTGGTCGAACATTGTGATCAACTTCCAGAGCGCTGTTCCTAGGTCATTGGGTAGCAGTGACCTGTTTTTACAGCATGAACAAAATCTTAGGCTCAAATTAGGAGTACCCAGATCGGGCAAAACTCAAAAGACAATTATAGTACCTCCCCCTGCATTGCCAAGTCTTTGGCTCCAACAAGTGTTTCTCCATCTCCACTCTCTGGGCATCGTGCTTCAGTTTCTTTTTCTGAAAGGTCCAAAGTTTCTTGATTTTTCTGCATGAAAACCAGATTAGCTTCTTCACCATTAGAAAGTAAGAACCATGGCTGAGTTTAGATTCTCCGTTCCTTGGTCTATGCCTTTCCACCAGCTCCCTCTTCTTCCTCCGACTCATCATCTCTTTCTTCTCCTCGTCATCTCTCTCTTCTTCCCCCTCCTCATCTGTCATTGTATCCTCAGATCCATCAATCAAATAAAATTTCTGTTTGACCTCTTTATTCTTCTTGGTGCCTAAGAAATCAGCATACCTTACATTATCAAAGAGCAGCATATTCTGTTAGCATTAGCAACATACCATGACAAGTTTGTTGAAAGACAAAGATTTCAAGAATAACCAAAAACAAAATCACATGTTAATTGCCATGTTTACCAGAGCCGCCTTCAAATAAATCAATCTGCAAAAAAAAACTCATGAGAAAAAAACATATCCAAGTATAAAAAGCATGAATTACAATCATAATTTAAACAAGAACACACCTAAGAAACCAACTTTACCTTACCTTCATCTCCCTCCTCATCATATTCATCTTCAATAATATCCTCCTTGTGTTTCCCCTTCTTACTTTTCTTCTTCCCTGCCGTATCAGTTGCATATTCCCTCCCTCTCTTCATCTTTCTCCAAGTACTCTTCTAATTCATATACCTTAAGAAACCTTTGCTCAGTACCGCCTTTATTTCCTACCTTCCCTCACTCCTCATCATCTTCCTCATCATTCTCACTTCCAGTTTCACTCTCCTCTCCTTCCCTTCTCATAATCTTTCAACTCCCTCATATCCTCATCAATATCCTCAATCATGATTCCTCTCATATCTCTTCACTTCCCGACGTAACAATCCCAACACAGGCTGCGACTGCAAATCAATCTGCTGCCATATTAACTCACACGTCTCCGATCCGAACAGACCTGCTTTCAGGTTTCCGAAACGGACAGAATCCGAACCAAATTAACTCACACTGAACCGGAAAGGCCTGAACGAACAATCATGCTCCAAACTTGACCCATCCCCAAGGCTTTAGTTGAAATACTTGTAATAAAATTAAGTATATGGAAGATTGTGAAAGATTTAATGTAACATTACTACCTCGTAAAATATGAGGAGTCACGGGCAGTAAAGAGTTGAGTGATCCGCCTGAGGCCTGACAAAGAATGGAAAACCACAGGAAGGGAATTCATACAGCTGTGTAAACAAACATAATTAACAAATAAAATGCTAAGTTAGACTCCACTGCTGTTGAAAACTTGTATGACTGAACTACAAGGGGAGAAAAGTGAT
>JAWWMW010094027.1:0-11501 GCA_035048345.1 Echeveria elegans
GGATATAATTAAGCGTTTTCAGGCTATGAAGCCAAGAAAAGTTCAGTTAGACTTGTAATAGAAATATGTTTCATATTTAAGGTAAAATACATTTATGTCACTTTAACTATATGTGATACTTTTGTTTTTTCTTAAATTTTTTTTATGTACATCCAGGCACCCCCAGATTATAAATCCTGGATCCGCCCCTGACAGGAGTGTAAATATTGTGTTCATCACAATTTGACTCATGAACATATATAGAAGATGAAATTTTGAACATTCTCACATTTTTTTACCTAAAAGAATGATTCTCATCAAATGGAACTCCATGTGAAATGGTTATGATCCTTTGTAGTATTATTTTTCTTCTCTCCTACATTATTCTCGGAAAAAGCTAAAAACAAAAAAACACGAACTGGGTATATCAATAGCTGCTTACTTGAAGCTCAGGCTGGGTAGGTAAGATTTTTGGTCAAATCTTTTCCAGATGATATCATTTTGGGATGAAAATTCAATTCTACTGAATAAATTCTCGTCGAGGTAATTCTAAGTTTTGTATCTATTTAGAGTGTTTTAAAATTAGTACGATGGTTTGCTCAGGACTGTGAGATGATTAAGGGTTGAGGTTATCTTAGTTTAAACCGCATTTGTTGGATTGATGAAATCATGAAAATCAACAAATGCAATTATTTCTTATAATTTCCCAAAAGAAGACCAGCCTTACCCAAATTGTTCTCTCAACTTGAGATGCACCAAATATCATTCAACATTGTAATGAAGGTGTTGATGAGGATAGGATCATAGGATGGCAGAAGCCATAAGAATTGGTGAGTTAAATTTAGTATTTACAAGCCAAAGAGCCAAACACATTTTACTTATATCATTATGCATCGACCATTGATACCTATATCATTTTACTTATATTCATCATCCACATTTTTTCATGTATAAGAATATTTAGCATTCCTCTTGTCATTACCATTTGTATATTCACTAGCAATTATGACTCATACTTAAGATTGAAAGGCTTAAAATTAAAAGTCAGGGAGTCATTAACATTGATATTTGTAGAGGACTAATGTCAAACTCACCTGACCCTTAAACTCTTTTGCCTTCAATTAACCGGAAAAAAAATTAAAGTATTATTGAGAGTTCAGTAACCTCAAGAAATGCGTGTATCTTCAGCTAGATAATTAAAGTTATCCAGAAAGAGGCATGCATGTTTCCTGTCTTTTGTTATCTGTAAAGTATTAATCAATTATTCCGTACTCTCAACATTTGATATTATTATAGTAGTTAAGAACACAACAAGAATCAGCTTTGCATAGTGTCTAATGTTTTGGTCAGGTCTGGAGCAATGGGTGTTCGACCTTGATCAGGTCTGGAGCAATGGCTGCATGACACTGTTGGTGAGAGATGCACATTTGAGTAATTGTTTCACATTGCTAACAAATGAAGAAAGTGTCTAGTATATAAAGACTCCCACCACCAGAACTCATAGACTTTTGAATGAAGGTGGAAACCAAAATATGCTAACATTTAACATGGTATCAGAGCCGCGTGTAAGCGACTTGGGCCAAATAATGAGTGGGACGAGCCTATGTGCGCCGTGCATGAAGGACGCTTGTTTGATGGCCGTGTGGGGTTAATGGGGAGTTGCGTGTTGCACATCCACCACATGAGCCCCTTGTAGGTTTAAGTCGCAATAAGCGCGTTTTAAGAGCTACCCATTCCCATTTCCTCAAGTGAGGAGTGTTGAGAGATGGATACTTGAGTAATTGTCTCACATTGCTAACAAATAAAGAAAGTGTCTAGTATATGAAGGCTCTCACCACCACAATTCACAAGCTTTGACTTTTGAATTGAATGATGATGAGAAGCGAAATATGCTACCATTTAACAATTGTGGTACGGGCCACCCAAGTTTGGACACTTCAGGCTCTGAATAGCTTCTTTGTTATCAGTATCAAGAACATTAGGGCTGCATGCATGGTTGGATAATATTCGCTTTCTTCAATGTAATTTTGAAAAACATTCTCAAACTTCTGTGTCCCAAGTTGTGGTTTCCATGTTTCATCATAATACGTGAAACCTTGTAACATTATAACCCCATGTCCATGAATGATCATGCCGGAAGAAGGCATTATCAAGCAAGCCCAACTTTCCGCAGATGCGTAATCATTTTTGAAACATGGCATCATCATTTTCGATGGTAATTTGGGACCTTGAAATAAGAATGCTCTCTAGTCGAGTCCAGAAGTACTGAATCTTTTTGAAGTTAGGAAAGTACATCTGACCTACATCCTTTGATATTACAGACAGTATCTCGCCTACACTTTCAGCTTCAATTTTTTTCCAACATAAACCATTTCCATAAGAATACCCAAATCAGCTAATGCAAACACTCAAAGTGGTACTTTGTAGAACATCTGTATTATCATATGTTCTCGCAAAGAACAGAAACACAAGAAGATATTTTACCTCGCTTGATATTTCAGATTCGATACCCATGATATGGCAATCAAGCCTCTTCTCTGCGTCCCACAGAATTCGTTGTCTCGATCTTGTGAAGGGAAAGGCGTTAGCTCCCCAAATGTGCATCACAGGCATAAGGACATACAACGTCTCCCAAGTGTTCCTTATTATAAGTTCTTTAGAATTTTCTTGTAAAGCAGTCGGATGTTCTATCGTGAACCACAGCATCATTTGCAGTAACTTGGTGTATTTTTCATCTAATATTGTAGTCTACTGCCCATTAGGAATTACCGGTACCCGTATCACCTCGATAGCTTTCTCAGTTGTAGCTAGATGTGGCAAAATGATCCATTTAGCTTAATGAATCAGTAAAAACCGTTAAGAATTTGTTAAACTGATCAATAAAATCCATTAACAAATTATTAATGATTTAATGAGATCCATTATGAGGTAAAAATGTGTAAATAGATTAATACAATCAATTGGATTAAATGGATGAAATCAACCATTTAAAGCATTTTAAGCTAATCCATTTAATCCATTGGGTTAAATGGATCAATCCATTTAATCCATTTACACTAAACAATTTAAATGGTTTGGATCCATTTAAAATCCATCATAATCCATCCAATACATCCATTTTGCCATCCCTAGTTGTAGCCTTTAATATTGTGCAAGTATCTTTTGTGAATTGTATTTCATTTGTGCCGACTAAGGTGTGGTCTAGTGGTAAGAATTTTGCATTGAAATTTCAAGGTCAAGGGTTCAAACCCTACCAATGGTATAATGAGGGTACGAGTGAAACTCTTTGATCCATTTAAAAAAAATTGTATTCCATTTGATGAAATGTCCAACTTAAATATGAGCAGCAGGGTGGTCCTCAATATCTTTCTTGTCAGTTCCTGTTATATCATTTATAGGTTAGATGTACAACAATTTGTAACGAACATATTTGGAGTTTCATTCATGAAAATAAATTTGAACTAATCACGGTTTAGAGCTCACCATATCTTTCTGACTGCAGTGAGAGATCCTGACGCAGTCTGTTAATAAGACCCAGACCCCAAGAGCAGAGAGGTCGCGCCCTGTTCTTCTTATTTGATATGTTTGTGATCTGTTTACATCATCTGCATTCACATATCATAATACTTTGTCAAGATAACCAACGACAATCAAAATGAAAAAAAAAAAAACAGGTTATACGTAAAAAATGCTATCTAACCTAAGTACGGCCTCACATCATTCTCGAGCTTCTTGTGCTTCTCTTATCTAACAAGGCAAATGCTGCCAGAGTTCCCACAAGTACAGTAATATTAAGACATGGTCTTAGTACAATTCCTAGATAGGAGAGTGCAGCCTTTTGATCATCCATTTCCGTAGAGGTCAGCTTTTGAACATGTGTAACGATGATGCCATTAGCATGCTGCATATTTCATCCCATTTTATTCTACTTGTTTTTTTTAAAATGATGATTATATGAAAAAGTGGCCCTAAAATTCGTAAGTATGAATGCACACACAAGGCCAAGAGTAAAAAGATTTTCATATTTTACCTTGTTAGTATGATAGCCTTTACACAGAGCCAATGTGCAACGCCATCAAATCATCGCAGATATTGAGTTCCACTTCAGGAGTCTGATCTACAACACTAGGCAAGCCCTGCTCAGTAATTAAGGGGAAGAGTAAGACGCGTACCATAAATGTATGTTGATTGCCCAACTGATATTACTTCCTAAGTACAAGGATACGTTAAGTCTTCAACACTAGTACCATTTTGCATATTCTAAGAGCCATGACATTCTTAAGTATACATGACGCCATAGAATACAAATAACCGGCTGAAGCTGATATTTTCAACCCACTAAATGATCAAAGTGCACTGAATTCCTTCAGCATTTCCTCAAGAAAATATTTTTCTTCATCTGCTAGTGGTGAGCAAACGGGAAATTCCCGCTTTCCCGTTTTCCCGTCCGAAAAAATCGTTTCCCGTTTCCCGTTATTTTTTTACCGTTTCCCGTGAAAAACGGGAAAACGGAAAAAAACGGAAAATTTCTCGTTTTTCCCTTTTTCCCGTTTTTCCATTTATAATACATATAACATATTTATTTTATTTTATTTTCATTCATATTTTATTACAAATATATAAAACAAGAGAAAAATAAGATATTTTGTGACATTAACAAATAACAAATAATATTAACATCCCTAATACATATAACATCTTTGATTTTAATACTAATTTGTTTAATAAATTTTAAAATATAAATAATTAAATATATAATAAATATATATATACGGGAAAACGGGAATTTACCATTTTCAAAAACTTTTCCCATTTCCCGTTTTTTTTTTCCCGATTTACCGACGGGAAATTTTCCGTTTTTCCGTTTTCCCGTTTTCCCGTTTTTTTCGGTAAATGGTAAAATGGGACGGGAAAAAAAACGGGAAAAAGGGAAATTCCCTTACTTTGCTCACCCCTATGACATCTGCTGTTTTATTTGTCATGACCTTGTGCACTTTCTCAGAAAGCCAAGATTACTTTGGTTCGGCACATTTATTGATCTCTTCTGGCACTTAACCCTGCTGTTTCTTCGTACCAACATCATCATCTGCCACAGCAAAATAGCATACTGTTAGAATAAATTAATTTATAAAGAAGCACACCGACTTAACTATATGATACAGTGTTATGATTCAAATGGTATAATAATAGCCAAGAAGATTTATTGAGAGAAATATATATATATATATATATATATATATATATATATATATGAAATGAAAGCACATGCAATTCCTAATCCTTCCAAGGATTTGCGGCATTCTCAGTGTCTGTCCTCTAGCTGGGTTTGGGTAAGTCTTCCAGTAGCTTGTGGAATTTCCTGACTATTTATAGTTGCTGGCCTCTGTCTGTCTGTTGTTATGCAGACTCGGAAACTGAATGACATTGTTTGATTAGTACAGAAGAACTTACCAAGGCTCAAAAAGCCTATACCGCCCCCGACCCCCTAAAGGTCGGGGTATTTTCTCTGTCCGCTCCCCAACTCATACACAAGACTTTCCCAAGTCCCAAGTAGCTTCTCTCACCCTTTTGCTGAATTTCGTGCACCTTCAATTTCTTTATATTTTGCTCTTACAGCTACTATAGGTAAAGAAACTGTATACAAAATATTTAACATTGAGTTCTCCATTGAGATAGAGTTTTCAAATTTTCAGAAAAAAACTACTAATAAATACAGATCACTAAACCTATCAAATTTACCCTTTACCCTATACCCCGTCCTATAACCAACCCTATAAAATACATTTTTCATACTCACTCATTTAATACTCTTACCCTTTAATACCCTTTTATAATAAGGATGTGCCCTTTTGCTCTCTTATTACACTCTTTCTCAAGTTGACCGGCGTTGACGCATGAGTGTTGGTGGAGAAGAGGGCATTAAAGGATGCCCTTACCCGCCCACTCATGCTCTGCCCTTTCATGCCATATGCCCTCTTTTACCCTCTTCCTACCCGCGCTTTTAACACCGATCACTGCTTGATAAAAAAACCCATAATATTAGTTATAGTAGGATAATGATGCCGCTAGAATTAGCGTACCTGATCAAATTAATCATATATAACGTCATGTTCATTAAAAAAAACCATGTTATAAACCATGGATCAAATTATTGACCATGTGTCTCAACAAGGACTGAAAGAATTGTACACAAACAAAAAGGTAATATGGTCATTCTGACACAAATCAAGCTGTTTTTGCGCCTCCTTATTTTCTCAGACTAACCAATTAATGGCTGCCCTGTCAAACTTTAGTGAGTGGGAGGTCTTTTAAGACATACTTTGGTAGTATAGTGTTATTTACGCACAAAAAAAAAAGCTACAGATACATACCCGTATTTATATTTATGCTATAAAACTTATCTTGAGATACCTGAAAATTGAAGGTATATAAATCTTCTCAAACACATGTACCATCCACGACCACTTTGATTTTATCTGGCAGCCAGTCTCCCAAGCTCAGATCGATTGGGGTGTCAGGGTCTGGTTCTAACTGAACAACTATTGAGTCATCTGTTTCCGCATCAATGACTGACTGCATTCTTGTTTTAAGCTGCTGGAAGCTGGGAACAAGAACGTTTTCTAGCCATTCTTCTAGTCCAACGTGGCCCTCGCGAATTCCTTGTGAGATTTTCTCCAATGCATGCTCTTCAACTTCAATGGATAATCCATTGCGAATGATGGAAGAAAACGAGGTTTTGATGGAGCTGGAGACTCGTTGGTGGATGAGGTTGAAATTTACTGGGTCGAACACAATGGTATTGTCTATGAAATTGATCAGCTCCTTCACTGCTGGGTGTAATGTCTGCAAGTGATGACTATCTATGCGGCAGCGGTCATTATCATGATCAATGGTGACATCACTCGAGTTCCATGAATAGTCTGCTCTTTCTTCATCAGCAGCTTCATTTAAGTTTAGGGATAGTGCAGAGCTTATTTCTTTCCTTGGTTTCCAAAGCCTATCATCATCAGTCAGCCAATTGGCTCGCCGTTTTCTTCGTCTCTCATTCACCATCAACCTTAAGTGACAACCACTGCGACCTCCAGGTCCGGTCACGAGCTTTTGGTTGAATGAAGATAACTCACTGGTCATGTTGTCGGTCGCTGTATTTGTAGTAAGAATGAAAATAACACTTCCGAGGCTGATTTCTCGGCCATGTGAATCAGCAAGACGCCCTCTCTCCATCGCTCTTTTTATGCTCCCACGAATAAGCGAATCCGCTTCATCTATATCCTCCAGCAAAATTACTGAAAACTGATTCCTTCGAACAGCCTCAGTTATTCTATCTAGAACTGTTTTTCCACGGAAACTCGTATTAGGTGCCCCCTCATTGCGCTTTGCACCTAATGAAATCACGACTGGATCGAGGCCACATACAACATCTGACAAAACTGAGGCTATCTTCTTCTTGGCAGCCCTGTCTGGACCCGAGAATAATAGCCATACATCAGTCTTTGAGCTACTACCTCGCAGTTTGCCATTTCCTAGTTTGCACTGCGTCACAGTCGTTGCCACGGCAGAAGCAGCCTCTTTTTGCCACCAGACCTTCTCAGTTAGATTTCTAAGAAGCTTCTTGAAAGAGTCAGCATCGAGCAATGAGCTCAGAAGTTTATTAGCTTGCATTTCAATGGAGACGTTTTGTGGTTCAGAAGAAATACAACTGATCAAGTCCCTTATGCCCTCATTCAGAATTGAAGCCCTCGTCTCAGGAGTTTCCTTCCGCCCTAGAACCAAATCAGTTCTTGCTGGACTTGAAGGCTTGTCAATAGCCTCCCTTGCAACTGGTTCCGAAAGGTGGTTTGGCATCGACAAAATGGGGCGTGGTTTTAGAATTGAATTCTCGAGGATTTTGGGTCCTTGTAACTTAGGAGGGTTAGTTTGGCGGCCCAGCAGTTTTGAATTGTACAGGCCAGAAACTGTGAGAGGTGTTGGAGCAAAACCTCCAGAACTTAAACCTTTGTGAAATGTAGGATGGAGACGCTGACATGCACCTTTCCATTTCTTCTGCAATTCCTGACTTTGTTGCTTCTGCACGTGTTCTTCATTTTTGCCCTGAGGAGGTCCCCAGAAAGTAATCAGTTTTTTGCAAAAAACCATAAGATAGAAAATTATGCTTTGATCAAACACAGTTGTGGCAAAAACCTGCAAGGACTGTGTGGTCCGAGCACAGTTGTCCTCGTTGCCTTTTGTATTCTGCAGCCAGAAGGGTAGTGATCGCTGAGCTGCTTCTGATTTAACTTCAGATGTCTTAGTGACTGTTTCTGCTAGCTCTTCTTTATACTTTTGCGTGCAATGAGGACAACATTTCATGGCATCACCGGCGTCTAAGTTTTGACTGGCTTGTGAGAAAGAAGCGTTCGGTATGGTCATCAGGTTTTTCAATGGACTCAAAGACTGAGTTGCGCCATGGACGTTCCCAATAGCTCCAAGCCTGCTGGAGAAAGGAACAACAGATAAACAGATAAGAGACATGGGCATACAATTTCCATGTTCGAGTACAATGAAAGGGCAGGTTAACATATGCTTTACATAATGATTAGCTGGAAAACGATGAGAAATATCAATGTTAGTTTGTCTGTTTATAAACTAAACTGTCACTTGGCTGAAGCAGAATCAGTGCACAAATTGCCGAAAACATAATCTAAAGCTAAACATCACAGGAACAAAAAAAATATTGCATGACCAAGTCGTCTTACAGTGATGGTCCAAGTCCAACCATAACAAATCACAGACAGCAGAAGCAGAACCAATTAAGTCATAGAAACACTTTCAAGCATTCAAAGTGAACTGAGGTGCAAACAATAGATAATAGAACCAATCAAGTCATAACAAACTTTCAAGTACCCTGAATGTAGTGAGATGCATCAGTGGATAACATCATAAACATAACACTAACAGATGCCCAAGCTCAGTATGGTTAGATGCCAGAATAAAAACATCACTTGTAGAAAATCTGACCTGGGAAACAACCCAGTTTGTGGGGCTTTGGCAGCCAAAGGCACTGCTTGGAGATCCCATTCGTTCTCCATATTGTTGTAATATACTTGACACCTCATATAAGTCTCGCTAGTAGCAGTTCCAATCAACCAAACACGGCCAGCATACTTTGCCAATAGCTTCCTGATCTCTTCCACAGCCACTCGCCCTGTCTCACTAGTTACATGCTGAGATGCCACAGTTAAACCACCTGCCACCAAAGTCGAAGGCTTCTCAACCAGCCACTTTAAATCACCCAAATTGAGGATCACACCACCACAATCTGGCTTTGATATTTGATTCTCAATTAAGATTCCCACTTCATTAATCTTTGATGGAATCTGTGCTCTATCCAAGTTTAAATCTTGGCCCAGTTGCACAAATTCCACATTCTTCAAAGCTGCTTCTTGAATCAGTTCTTTATTTTGGATTCTTCTCAGCAATTCTTTGACAATGGATTCGGGTTCAGATTCTCCGACCAAAACAGGATTTCTTTTCTTCGTTCTGACCAGAATTTCCAGAACAAGCTCCACTTCATCTCCCTTCTGATTCACTGCTTGCATGCTGCTAGCACCACCTTGTTGAAGCTTTGGATTAAGATATATATTCCGAACAGGGACAAGACCAGCACTAAGTATCGGAGTCGGTATAGGTCGAATTCCTAATCCAACAGCGACATGACTACTAGTAGCTACAGCACCAGAATTTGCAGACAAGCTCAACGTCTTCTCAATGGTTGCCTTCACAGCAGGACTTGAAAAACTAGCCTCACGCATCACTCTACTAACACTAGGATCATCTAAAATCGAAATTACAAGCTGCTCCAACTCCACTTTCACAGCCAACAAAGGTTGCTGTTGCTGCTCAGGACATCCCCTTCGCTGATGCGCCTGAGCACGCTTCAACGCAGCCATCAACGCGTTAGAAACAGGCGGCTCAGCCTCCACTTGCGCTGCAGACGGCATCCGCTCAAGCGCAACACTAAAACAAAGCTCAAGCGCTCGACATTGAAATGGATGTGATGAGTTAGGGTTCGACCTAATACACGCTTGACGAAGCAATCCATTCTGTGGCGCAAGCAAAGTAGCCGCTACATGAAGCGGCGTCGTTTGACCATGACTCCTTCTCCCTGCCTCCGCTATTGAGTGGTTCAATACTGTTGCTGCTTCCGGCGTTAGGGTTTGTAGAATCGTACTTATACCAGCCTTCATCTCCACTCACCACAAATCTCTCACATACAGCCACAATTCCAAAAATCAGCTACAAAATAAACCCTAATCTGATCAATTAAGCCACTCCGGCAAGCAAAGTCAGTCCACAACAGGAATCAACTGGTGAAGAATCGGAGCTGAAAATCGACGGATTTTGTGCTGATAAAACCAAAAGCCAATTCAAATGCTGCTTTTCAGTTTTTTTCAGAACTAACCAAATCTTTCTTCTCCATCTTCATCTCTCTCTGGGTTCAGATCAGGGATTTATCTTTACTTTATTACGTTTCAGTCCTTGGAGTTTCTTGTATTTGCGAATTTACTCCGGACAACTCCTGTAGTTTCATTGTATGAGAATCTAAGTAGAGCTACAAATAAGCCGAGTCGAACTTTAACTTGTTCAAGTTTGGTTTATTTAATTTTTCACGAGTTCGATCTCGAGTCGAACTTATACGAGCATTTAAAATGTTTGTTTGAGCTTGACTCATTTAAGTTACACGAGTTCGAGCCGAGCTCGAGCTTTAATCGAATAATTTAAAATAAATATTTTATAAAAATTATAAAAAATAAAAAAATAAAAAATCTTAATTTGGACATGATAACCTTAAACAAGATGATTGTGTAGCTAGACATTATATATTTTACAAGTGCCAAACCCTCGTCCCGACGAAATTTTTTTCCATATTTTAATTCAATCTTAATAAAGATTTCCAACGTTTCTTTCTATAATTTTATTCTTGCAATTGAAAATTTTGAATGCTACATATTTTTTAATTTTTTGAATATAGTTCCATTATATTATTTTTAATTTTGAGAAATCTATACGTAAAAAATTGGTCAAATACTCAATCCAATACAGTTAAATATACGATCACATACATTTAAATAAAGTCATATACAAACAAAATACGGTCACATATGAAAAATAGGAACAAATATGTGTAGATGACGTGTGGTGTAAATAAAAGTATGGGAAGAGGTATTTTTGTCAAATGAAGTTTTGTCTTGTCTTTATCCTTATTTTGTTTTATTATCCTATAACGACAAAAATCAGGACTTAGCGATGAATTTTTTCGTTGGTATTTGTGTGTTGATGATTGTATTCTATTATTATAGTAGATAAAAATATATTTATAGATACTGATCAATTATATTTTTTTGAGCATATAAATGAGTTTTATACTTATAATGAAGCAAAATTTTATTCTAGTATTTAATCGAACATGTACTCGAGCTGTTACTAATATAAACGTGTTCGGCTCGTTTAATATAGAGCCGAGCTTTGAGCGAGCTTTAATC
>JAWWMW010094038.1:0-11501 GCA_035048345.1 Echeveria elegans
CTCCAAAGAGGATACCTATCGAGTAACTCCATCCCTTGTAATAAAATTTGAGAGCAATCATCAGGATGCCCATACCACCCTGCATAGCCCAAATAGCCTCAGAACTGTCGGAAAAGAATTGGGCATGAATAGCAGACAAAGCCTCCGCCAACTTCAGACTGGCAACAATCCCCTGTATCTCAGCTGCAAGTGCACTACTGCAGACGGGTAAAGATCCAGCCGAGCATCCCTCCAGCATCCTCCCCTTCCAAGCCGCGCAACCATACCCACCACTCCCCGCGAATGGAAGTCTGGAGCCATCACAGAAGACAGAGAGCATGTATTGACTATGATAAGTATCAATTTTCAAAATGAGACTTCAAACTAATGACCTTGTCATAACACTGATCAACAATCCACAGTGTCTGCTCATGCACAACCATGTTTCTGTTTCTCCACATAACCAGATACCAATTAATACCTTCTTGAGAGAGTCCATGTCCGAATTTCTGAAAACAAACCAAAGCCATTCCCCGATAGAGGCACCAATTGGCCAAGGCCAAAAGACCTCCAGCTTCTTTTAAAAGCACTTTGCCCACCAGCAGTCAATGAAGATGTGAGATGTATCTTCGTCTTTGGACCCGCGGGTCTGACAGCCCATCTCTGAAACACATCCACACTTCCGGAGGTTGCGCGCCACAGGAAGACCATTGTGGTAAAGTCTCCATGTCATCAATTTTGTCCTATCAGGGACCTTGAGTTTCCACAGGAAGACCGCAGATGCTTCAAACATCGCAAAGTTATTTTTCAAGAAAGTAGTTCGCTTGCATGGTGTACCTGAATCTATCATGTCAGATCGAGACCCCAAATTTTTATCTCATTTTGGATCACTTTGTGGAGAATGTTTGGAACAACACTCAACAAGAGTTCTACTGCTCACCCTGATCAAATAGATGGCCAAACAGAGGTGACAAACAGAATATTGGAAAATATGATTCAGAGTATTTGTGGCGATATGCGTAAGCAGTGAGATTTGGCTTTACCTCAATTGGAGTTTGCGTATAACAGCACACTTCATTCCGTTACTGGACGTTTGCCATTTTTGATTGTCGACTTGGTGAAGTTACCAAAGGGGCATGGAGTAAGTGTGGCTGCAAAGAAAATGGCTAAAGATGTGGGCGAGGTGAAACGAGAGGTCAAGGCTAATCTATGTTGTTCATCCGTTTACAAAAAGTTAATGAAAATCATTTTAAATTGAAATATTAAATTTAAATTGCAATATAAATTTATTTATTATCTTATTAATTTAAAAGGCGTTCCTCTGTAGTTTGAGATAAAATACAAATGTTAAACCTTAATGAAGCATATCTAGTAGGAGTATCTAGTTAAATTGGAATGCTCACTCAAGATACTTCCCTATAATAATAGTTGTTTTTTTTTTTTTGTAAACTAAAAGCTTTGAGTAATTGTTTACGCTACAACGCTACACACTCCGTGGCCAGATGACATCCCAACGGAACGTTGGCAGTCTGGTTGAAAAATATAATTATGAGAATATTAATTATTGATGCTTAATGGATGATGATAAATGGACATCCATTTTACATCCATATGTTTTCCATCTGTCTGTTTATTTGCATCCATCTATATTCATCTGTTCGCCATGTCCAATTGTAATGCAGCCATAAACGGCCGATGCGGAAACGTGCAAGAATTCGAAACAAAGGGGAAAACTAGGGGATTTAATCCTCGCTAGATCGATCAACTGATCAAATTGAATAAAATCAAAAAGCTAAAACTAAGCTAAATAATGCTACACGTTGGCTTTTAAATAGAACTCTAACTAAACCTAACTGATAATTATCTAATCTAGCTAACCTTCAAATCTAGATAAAGTTTAACTTTCAAAACTAACTAATAACTATCAATGCCTAACTAACTTTCAAATCCTAGCAAACTTGTTTAAATCTCGGCACTCCTCCTCATCTCCTCATCATTATCTCTTAACCCTTGGTCATCCTTATCTTTAGGCCCACCAACCTTATCTCCATGCTCCTGCATCAGACTCCTCGGGTTGGAAAGGACTCGTCCTCGAGTCCACGCCGCTGCCCCAGGTTCCCACACACGCCGGCTGAAATGTTGATGTTGGATGTTGATGGCACTGGTTTGTGCCCGCCGTGGTGTCAGCACAATCCGTTTCCCTTTCATGACAAAGGCATGCGTGTTTCGTCGGCCAATAGAAAAGACTACTAGGCTTCGCTGATCCACCATCACCTCTGTGCCCTTGCTTAACCAAGAAAGTTTGTCTATTGCAGCCAAAACTCCATTCAACAAAAAATGCTCAGGCCTTGGTGGCACAGCCCCATCTTCATTACCAATGTTTGCATCATTGAGACCTTCTGTCTCCTCTTTACTCTCAACTTTCCCATCAATATCATCATGGTTTGCTTCCTCTTCTTCATCTTGTTCATCATTCGAACATTCTCCTTCACCAGAGTCAACACAAAGTACATAGTCGTCCGTATACTCGTCATAGCGCGGCTCATCAAACACTATTCTGTCAGACTCCTCTGCTCCCGTGTCCTCAGTGAAAAGGCTCTCGAAAGACGCTGAAGACCCTTGGTCTACATCGTCTTGTCTACTCAGGCTTTGCGTCGCTAGGCGTCCACTCAGTCTTAGGCTTTGTGTTGCTAGGCGTCGCGCAAAGTCTGCGATTTGCTGCTGCATAGCGTCGCACTGCTTTTGCAGCTTAGCAAGTATCATCATGTCTCTGATGCGGTGATCTCTTTGGGGGTTATCGCACGCCCACGATCGCGAAGACGACCTCCGCGCAACATTGCCGATGATGATCCTCCCTGGTCGAACTTGCTCTGAATACCAACTAATGCAGCCATAAAACGGCCGATGCGGAAACGTGCAAGAATTCGAAACGAAGGGGAATGTGAGGGGAAAATAATAATTGAAAATTATTCAACATTTTTAAAATATTTTTGATAAAATTGTATGCTATATTTTGGAAAATATTTGAAATATTAAATTAACTTTATAAAAAACTATTCTTGAAGCATAATTTTGTTTGTCAAAAGTGATACTAAATGAGTGTATTTTACTTATTTTTTAATGAAGTTTTGAATTTTTTTAAAGTTTTTTTAATATTTTTTTAATGATTCTTTAAAATTAATTAAAGACAATTACCTATTTTCTTTGTTAACAAAATACTTTTAATACCTTTTTTCTATAAATTTCAATTATAATATTCTTTATCAGTAAAACGACATATTCTAATAAGTATTTTTTTTCTGCAATAAGCCCTAGTTCAGTAATATTGAAATACACATAAAAAGTTTACCTTAATTAGTATAAAAAGGATATATTTATGGTCGCATAAAAAAGAATATATTTATGGAATTAAAAAGTTTGATTCTGATTCAGATATATATAAAGATCCGAACAGGTCGGGTCACTCGAAGGGTCAACACGACATAATTTTCTTTGGGTCGTAAAAGTCTCGATTCGGTTCGGGTCTTGCATCTCCTACCATATGTTCCGAATTAGGTTTTTAGTAGACGACGGAGTTGGGTTTCGAAATAGGTTTTCAGTGAGTGGTTTCAATCTAATATGCCCAGTAGCAGTGCGCTCCGTTTGGGATTCTGAATTGCTGTTGATTACTTTTATCAACAATTGTGACTGATTTAATTAAGAATTTTTTCAGGTCAGATTCCTGATTTTATGCATAGTTTTGATTTACTATTAATTCCTCTTTTAGGGATGAAATAGGGCTTATGCTTTGGCTTTGCAACATTGTCTGTCATGGTTTGTAGGGTTATGCATTACCTTTTGTGTTTTTGAAAAGATATTGTGTTGATTTTTTTATTTTTAGTATTCGAGAAATTTTGAAGCTTTTTGATGATATCTGCTTTGTCGTTGTAGAGCAACTAAAGATGGATGTCTGTAAGAAAAGAGTGAAGAGTGACGATACGGATGAGTTGGATAGGATCAGTGCGCTTCCCCTTCATTTAAGAGAATATATTTTGGGATTTTTGCCCATTAAAGACGCTATGAAAACTAGTATATTTTCCTCTAGTTGGAGGTATTGTTGGATAGGTATGAGAGGTTTTGATTTGAAGGATATGGGGCTAGACCGAAATACGGATGTGGAGGTGTTTCGTAAAACCATTGATAGAATTCTCTTGCTTAGCACTTGCCCAGTCCATTTTTTTAATTTTTTCTTTCCTCAGACGGGGAACTGCTTGGATGTCAATTTATCTGACTGGTTTTTGGTGCTGTCCAAGAAAGGGATACAGAGCATTTTGGCCAATGCCTTTAATTCTCGACATCAAATTCCATTGCCTCACTCTCTTTTTCAGTGTGGCGATCTCAAATCTTTGAAGCTAGTTCATTTCAAAATCACGCTACCTCCCAACTTGGTGGGGTTTAATAATTTGGTTGACCTTTTGTTAAGCAATTGCAGAATTCCTTCGGACACGCTTGGAAGCTTAATATCTCATTGCCCGCTGCTTGAATACTTATTTTTGGCATATACTTGCACAAGATACCGTGACCAGCCTCTGGTTATCAATGCTGCAAATCTCAGGATCTTTTCTATTAAAGACGACTTGTTGGGGACCATCATTTTCCAAAACGTTCCTAAGTTGAGTTTTGCCTCATTTACAGACCCTAATTTTGCTGACATGAAGCAGGAAAGGTCATACATTTCTTGGGATTTTATTTGCTCATTGCCCGGAATCAGGGCATTTCAGTTTCATTTCCTCATATTTGGGGTTAGTAACACTCACTTAACTTGTAACTTGACTATCAAAAAAATTTTGTAACTTACATATGGTGCATTTATATCCATTGTACATTTACATGTTTGTTCATAATAGTTCTAACTCGTGACTAATGCATGTATTGTATCCCTCGTACTCTGTATAGCCCGTGATTGGCAAGTGGCCAAGGTGTTTTCCAATGAGACTTGAGAATTTGAGAGCTCTAGCGCTCTTAGGTGTAAACGCATGTGTTGAGGATGATTTATGCGTAGTGCTTTGTTTCCTTAGGAGCTCACCTTGCTTGGAAAATCTAAAACTCGGGGTAAGTCCACTGCATCTTTTCTTATCCCATCAGTCGAAGGCTTGTCATCGTCTTTCATATATCGCTGCAGTTTGGAAATACGAAGACCGCACGGTTGCCAGAACATAACATGTCCATAGAAGAGGCCCTTAAATTGTTGGAAACGGAACTACGTGAGAGTTGCAAATTAAGTAATCTGTTAAGGATAGATGTTCAGCAGATTGGTTGGCTGAGACATGAAATTGTTCTTGTGAAAGCTTTGTTATCCCGATGCTCAAATTTAAAATCAATGAGGATCTTCCTAGATGAGAGTCAACATACCGAGGATTTCTTAAAGCAAATGTCAAGGGAGTTTGAAGGGCTTCCTCACAATGATAAGTTGATATTTCACTAATGGTTTTTTTTATGAAGTGCAACTTACTCATTCCGTGTTCAGGGTTCTGTTAGAAGGGATACGTCATGAGTTTTTTTTTTATATTTAGGATGTGTTTTTACGTGATGTTTTGTCAGTGTGCGACATATAACAAAAATAATACTAGGAAGGAACTAATGTGTCAAACTCATCCAGAAGTTACTACCATGTTTCCACAATACTTGATAGCTGGTTTTTTATTCTAAATTTGTGCAATGAAACCTTGTTTGCTTGAGGTTTCTTCAGTGCTCTTGTTCTAAGCTTAGTATATTCCGCATCTTATGCTTTTTCATCGAATTACAATATACAAATATGAAGCATGGGAACTTGTTTGAGTC
Organism: Echeveria elegans; assembly: GCA_035048345.1. Taxonomy (NCBI): domain Eukaryota; kingdom Viridiplantae; phylum Streptophyta; class Magnoliopsida; order Saxifragales; family Crassulaceae; genus Echeveria; species Echeveria elegans. Next base: position 5,800 of record JAWWMW010094038.1, read on the forward strand.
TTTAAATCGGCCTTTGGTCATGTATGTATGTATGCTGATGCTTAGTTTCTTAAGCAGGGAACAAAAGAAAAATGAATATGAACATGCATAGATCTCTGGTTGTGTCATTTTTCTTTTAAAAAAAAATTCAGTATCCTCTTGCAAACTGCTCTCATGTGTTGTGTGCCACGTACCGGTGGTTGGGTTGAGTTGAAAATTGCAAGAAAAGAAATCCCTTGAGATTTGTGCACAGCCGTGTGAATCCAAACTTTAAATGTTTTTACCGAGTAATCTCCAACAAACTTTTAGAATTACAGACATTAAATTTTCTTGTGCTTTGCTACCACACATGTCATTGAAGTTGTGTCAATGACATGCGTGCAAGGCAAACAACAGACAAAAGTAACATGTAGTAAAACATGCAACCAGAACAAAACATTGTTTTGAGATTCTGAATGTAAGAACTAAGAATTTCTGTAAACAAATAACTAAAAATTAAGAAACACAAAAAGAAATTACATGAAGCACAGACGGTAAAGATTGACATTGATCCCTCTACCTAAGACTTTGAAGCCCCGTAAGTGCTAATTCTAGTGGACATGTAAAGGAACTTACCTCTATTTACTTTGCAACTTCTCCATGCTTGATCAGGTCCTTTTTATTCAAAACCAGTAAAATGGGTGGCTTTTCTTGAAGGTGGCCTATGCCTATGCCTTACCCCAAAACCTCATCAATCTACCAAAAAGGGAATGCAACTGTTTTATGAATGGAAAGCGCATATCTGAGATGTATAATAGAAACAACAAAGAGAAAAAACCAAACCTTTTGTGGCATCTTTGTAGCATCAACCAAAACCAAAACACAATCAGCATTTATAGCAGCACTGCGCACTTTGTTCATCATCATGGTATCTAACTTATGCATTTTCTTTTCAATTACTCCAGTTGTATCATAAAGTACCACCTGCAAGCTAAGCCATGGTTTTACAAATGAGAAAACGACACACCTTATGAAGCCAAGTTTCACAATGGTAACTATTCCAACATCAGCTTTATAAAATATTTATAAAAGTTCAAATTAAACTTTTCACTTTCTGAGTTAAGACATCCATTAATACAAAACGCAGTAGCTTAGAAAGTGACTGTTTTTCTCCAGTAGCCCAATGCCCTCATCCAAAACACTTTTTTTTTTTTAAAAACCAGTATCTTTTTTATTTCAAACAACCAACCAGCGAAGCCTACAGAAGAGGAAGGGAGGGGATGGCACCCAGCCCCCCTACCAAACCAATCAAAACACAAAGCTAAACACACATTCAAGATATTACAAACCAGTCCTGATCTCCATCTATCTGCTATTTACGAATCCGGTCCATCTGTGAATTAATGTATCTGCTTCTTGTTGCCTCAGACAGTATCGTCGTGTGTCTGCCCAAGGTTGGAACAATCTGTATTGCACTCTTCATCATTCTCAGGACAGAAATCTCCAATGCCCCGCTCATCCTGGGTGATACTCATGGCAGCCGCCAGAGGAAGGTTTTTCTTGTTCTTGATAATGGTTCCTTTTGGCACGACTAGCTAATACATAGGGCTGTTTGTATGATCATTGGAGAAACCTTTTCAATACTAGAAAAGTGTCCTCTTCACATGTGGCTGCGATCAGAAAACTCCCCCTGTAATCTCTGCATAACATTGCTCTGGTCTTGTGGTCTTCAGAAACATAGAAATCCATTGTATTTCCATTGTCATGAGGCTTTCATGAGCACCACCTTCCTCTAATATTACTTTTATAATCAAACGGAATTCCCAATATCATAAAACTGTCCGTTCTGCGTTTATGCATCTGCCCTAGCAGGCTAGCATGCCAGTTCTCATTCCTCATCTGCCAAATATACCACAAACCATAGATGGTCAGTCCCATTCTCAGGTTAGTTTCAACGTCTCTTCTGTCCACTTCGTTCAGCCCTTTCTCAACACACTCACTCAGTGAGTTAGGCCAGCTACATTCAAACAGATTAGATAGGAAGCACCAAATCTTGGTAGCCCATACACCTTTAAAAAAACAAATGTTCAAGGGTCTCCTCCTCGGATTTACAGCATTGACATCTAGAGGTCATACTAATCCCCAGCCTTCTAATTTTTTCATCCAAAGGCAGGCCTTTTTGAATGAGACGCCAAGCAAATAACGACATTCTCTCAGGGATCCACCTCTGCTAAATGTTTTCACCCCATTTCTTCATCGCCTGCTTTATGGTAAAACTCTTTAAGTAGCTCTTACTTGAAAATTTCCCAGAGCTAGATCCCATCCATATCAAATTATTACCCTCATTTTCAAATGTGACAGTCTTGTAGTATTCTTTAACTTCTTCCGGAATTTTATCAAGGAAAGTCTCCCTTCTAGCTTTGTGCTCCATTATGATTTTAAATGATTGATCTTTTCTGTATGTTTTATAGGTCGCTCCATAGTGCCACAGGATTTTTTCAATTTTAATCGATCCATCACCCACTTCCCAATATAATCTACAGCGTAATCTTTCCACATGTTTATTGATGCTATTCCATATGGAGGAACCCTTTTTTCCAACCTCAAATCTCGACTTAGCAAATCTAGCTCATAGACTTTCCTGTTTGAGGTAGTTCCATGCCAAGTTGCCATGAAGAGCCTTCATGTTATTGTGAAGTCTCCTTATACCAAGACCTCCTTCATTTTTTGGACAACAGATCTGGTTAAACCTCACCTAGTGATGTTTCCTATTATCACCTTGATTCCACAGAAAGTTGGATATGATACTCCCCATGTTCCTTAAAATTTTCCTGGGTACCGGAAGAACTGATATAACATGAGTACTCATCGAGGACAATACTGATTTGATGAGAGTGATTCTCCCAGCCATGCTGAGAAGGTTTTTCATCCAGCCACTAATTCTACTCTTCATATTGTCTAGTAGAAAGGTAAAATAGTTCACTTTAACTCTCCCTTGCATTAACGGAGCCCCCAGGTATTTAGTAGGCAGTGTTGATTCCTTAAATTTGGTGCACTCAATAACTTTGTTCTTTCTATCACCATCAATGTGTTTGGAGAAGAATATTTGGCTATTATCTGGGTTGAGAACCTCTCCTGATATATCACATAATTGCTTGATGGACTGCATCAGTTTAGCTAAACTGTAGGGACAATCTTTCAAAAATATTAGAATATCGTCCGCAAATAATAGGTGACTAATCTGTATTGACCCTTTTTTTGTTGTGTATGCTTTGATTTCCTTTTCCTCCATTTTTTGATTGATCTCTCTAGATAACCACTCCGTAGCTAATATGAACAGGCTGGGGGACAGGGGGATCCCCCTGTCTCACACCACATGACGATTTAAACAAACCAAAGTACCTGTTCTCAATACCTATAGAGTACCAGTTATTAGAGATGCATCTATAAATGAGATCACACCATTGTTCGGAGAATCCAAATGCCCTCATAACTCTAATAAGAAATGGCCACGAGATCCGGTCATATGCCTTCGATATGTCCAGTTTGATGATAACATTTCCATTCCTTCCTTTCTTATGTAGATCAGGAGCAAGGGCTATGTTTTCATGGATATTGCGGCCCTTCACAAAATCAGCCTGTTCAGAGCTAATGATAATAGGCAATATTTCTCCCAACCTATTACCCAGAATCCTTGATATTCTCTTGTGGTTGACGTTGCAGAGACTGATAGGCCGCAAGTGGTCTATCTTATATGGTTCTTTGATTTTCGGGATCAAAGTGAGGTTAGTAGCTGACCATGATGCAGGAATTTGAAATCCTTTGAAAAAATATTGTATAGCTTCAATTAAATCCTCACTAATTATTTCCCAGGCAAAAAATGTAAAACTGCACTGAGAAACCATCAGGACCCGGCGCTCCATCCCTGTTCATACCAAATAATGCACTTTTGATTTCACTGAGTTCAGGTGTTTCAGTGATCCTCTTATTCATATCCCTGGTTACAAGAGGGTTGATTAGTTCCATCATTTCCATAGGAGGAGGTGAATATTGATTGAATAGCTTTTCATAGTATTTACTGCTTCATTTCCAATATATTCCTTATCATTAGTAAGAATTCCATCTGGTTTTTTGAGCTGAAAACTGTTTCTGATTCTCCTTGCCTTAATACACGCATGAAAGAAAGCCAAATTTCTATCACCTTCTTGAAGCCAATTAACTCTAGCTTTGTCTTTAGCCATCGCTTCGTTTATCCAAAGGATGTTTCCTAATTCAGCTTGATACTTGTCTATATTGTTAGACACTTCATCGCTCCAACCCTTCTCTTGTTCCTCTTGCAGCCTTCCTATCTTTGCCACAATACTTTCCTCCTTTCTATTTATATCTCCAAAGACATTCCAGTTCCAAATACGTAACTTTGCCCGAAGTTTTTTAAGCTTTAAAGAGAAGTTCTTCATTGGGTTGTCATGTGACTTCCCCTGCCATTGTTCTGATATCAGATTCCTCAGACCTGGATGAGTCTGCCACACACGAAGGTAGTGAAAACGAGATCTAGTTTTAACATTCTCCGTTCTTTCACACAGTATAGGGGAATGGTCAGACCCAATTCTGGGAAGATGGGTGATCTTCGGTAGACCATGTTCAGCTATATATCTACCATTTATAAGGTATCTGTCTAGTCTCTCCAGTACATTCCTTCTTCCCCTTCTATTGTTTGTCCATGTGTATTTACTCCCCTTAAAATCAGTGTCACTCAGGCCAGCTCGCATTTGGAAGTTGTTGAAGTCCATAATCGCTTTGTCATCTGCTTTGCTTTCTCCTTTCTTTTCATTAGGGCTAGCTATAGTATTGAAATCCCTCCAATTAACCAAGGAGCATTCATCGTTTCAGCTTTGGCCACAAGACTTTCCCATAGATCAATTCTCTCTGTTCTTTTGCATTTTGCATAGACAAAAGTGCACCAGGTATCCTTTATTTTGCAATGAACATATTGAGGATCCCATTGAACATCATGTACATCAGTGCCAGAGTTCCAGAATATCCGGATTTTATTATTTACATCCCCTCCATGTGTTGCCTCATCAAAACGAATGGACCGCCTGATTATATCTATTTGTTTTCCTCCAACCATAGGTTCCAACAGAACTACCACCTCAGGTTTATTTGTAGCTAAAAGCTTATTCAAATAGGGTAACGTACCATGACTTTTAACGCCTCTAATGTTCCAGCAAAGAATGTTAGTCATTAAGAGTTGTTCAAGGGAAGGTACCTATTGCTGTTCCTCGTATATTTTGAGGTATTTGCCTCTGTTTGTTGATTGTCCTCTTGTTTTTTCAACAGTCTTTCTTTCCCTATCCTTCATCCGCTTTGTACCTTTTTCCATTGAGAATCCCATTACTTTTTTGGTAATCTCCTCTTCATGATGGACTTGGTTCTTTTTGGGTTTTATACTGCCATGTGTCTTTAAGCTGTCCTCCTCCTCCTTTTTGAGGTTTTTCTTTGCGTCTATTCTTGTAGCTTTCTCCATAGTACCCTCCCTTCTTTGCAATGTTTCACTTTCTGAGTTAGATTCCTCCCTTTCCTCTTTATCAATAATCTTCATTACACTCATCTGGGTTTCTGGGCTTCTGAGGTTGGTGCGGTATAGCGTGTATTTATGTATCGCAAGTCAAAAGAATTTGTAAGGACCAGGGTGACCTGGTGTCGAACCCAAGGGAGCGGCTAGGCTTCTGTCTGTCAAACTA
>JAWWMW010094076.1:0-11494 GCA_035048345.1 Echeveria elegans
TTTTTAGATGTTGACACTTCCAACCAAATGTCAACTTTAAAAAAACCTTAAAAATATTAATTCAAAACTTTAAAAAATTCAAAACTTCTTAAAATCAATAAGTAAAATGCAACCATTTAATAAAATTTTTGATAAAAAAATTATGCCTTAAAATTATTTTTATATAAATTTAATTTGATATTTTAAATATTAAAAAAAGATTAACACGAGATTTTAACAAAAATATAAACAAAATTTTCAATAGTTTATCATGGTGATTATGTACGTCTCTAATTTTTACGAATTTTTTAAATTTTGTTTGTTAAATATAAATATTTTATAAAGTTTGAATTTCTGATAGTATATATATATATATATATATAATCGGCTGGTAATGATTCTTGATTATTTATTCTGCTTACCTTGATGGTTTTAGTTCCACACAAAAATAGAAGGGAATGTCAGGGATGCCTGATCGAACCATAGAAATGCATGTGAACGAAATGAAAATATTACCATAAACACACTGCAATTTAACTCAACTACCTACACCATACTGAGACCTGGTTGCTCATCCATTTTGAAATGTGTACTGCTGTGGACAGGTTGCGACGTTTACAGCTGTTTTTGCACATTGGAATTTTGCTAATATAAAGGGAAGCGCAATGGGCTGCTGCCCAAAGAACTCTTCATGGCCTTCAGCCCCCGGAGACAACTTCTCTGTTCCAAGAAAAGAATAGTTATAGGGAGCTGTCAGAGATAGCTGAACAGGCTTGCGGAGGTTACAAGGTAGAAGGTGAAGGCTTCGAGAGCTGCACACATTGAAGGGCGCATGTAGAGTCGGTAGTGAAGCTCAAGGGATTGGACATCGACACCATCCAACAATGTCATCCATTCCAGCAACTTATCTTCACATCCAACAGTCGTCAACATGCATATATGTTCAGTATCTAGTGTTTGAAAAACCCAGACATCATAATCACATAATGCTTTTTTTTTCATCTCACTCTTAACCATATTAACTGCTAAGCTCATCACAAAATGAGCACACCACACACACGGCACAGTGAAGTCTCTGGACAACAATAGACTGCAACTGCCATCCAAGTACAAAATCTTTCTCAGTCACAAAAAACTCACTTCTTTTCCTTTTTTCACAAAATAAAAATATAATTACTTTTTTCCTAATATTTATTACATAAATACTACCCCCAAGAATTAAAGACGAACTCAATAGATTAACGCACAGAAAAACTGCAAAATTAAATTAAACATCCTTCTAATCCCAAATTATATTGAAAATTAATTAATTAATTAAAAAAAATTACGGCAAGCGAGAGCGAGAGACCAAAAAGGAAAGAGAAATACGAGGAAGAAGAAGAAAAAGAGAAGAAGCGAGCAAACAAATTTTTGTATGTTTCTGTTGTTGTTGTTGTTGTTTGTTGTTCAATTTTGGTTGCTGTGTGTACCTTCGCTTCTTCAAATTTCCATAAAATTTCAATTCGTGTATTTCCCCGATTCCGAGCAGCTGCGAGTATCGGCCGATCTCATAATCGACACCTCCTTTCACCAAATATCATCAATCAATTCTCTCCACTTTCTCGACCTTTTCATCTATAAAATCTCCAATCCCCTCCATTACAAACGCTCTCCTTTTCCAGCACCCAGCAACAAACCCCCTGAATTCGATCGTCGGTTCCTCGCGATTCCGGCGCCCAAGCTCCCATCTTTCCCTTATTCTCCAGGTCAGACTCGTGTTAATTTTGGTTAAAGTTTCGAAATTGGGCGGGTTTGTATTGTTGGATTTTCGTTTTTGGTTTGAATTTTTTTGGATCCTGTTTGTGCGTGACACTGTGTAGTGTGCGATTTGATGACGACGCAGATTGAATTTGAATAGGGTTTTTGTTGGTTTGATTTTTATTTTGTTGTTGTTTTTTGTGTGCAGTTTGGGAGTTGATCCGTGATTAGGCTTTTGAGAGATTGGAGTGGGATTTTTGGATAGTGGAACTGTTGTGTATGTCAGGATCTGGGGGATTAGGGTTTGGATCGCTAAGGTTTGAGTGTTGGGGGTGGATGACGACATTGACGAGTATACTGCTACTTGTAGAGGTTTAGTGCTTGGGATTTCTTGCTTTTCGGTTGTTGTGTGGATAGTGTGTGAAGTTAAGAGATGCAGCGGCAGCAGCAGCAGAGTTCGAGGATTGGTCTAGCGGATTTGAAAGGAGAGATTGTTAGGAGGATTGGATTGGAGAGATCGCGGCAATACTTTTATTATTTAAGTAGGTTATTGACTCAGAATTTGAGCAAGAATGAGTTTGATAAGTTGTGTATGCAAGTCATTGGCAAGGAACATCTCTCCTTGCATAATCAGTTGATTCGTTCTATTTTGAAAAACGCTTGTGATGGTAAAATTCCACCTGTTGTCCGTGAGGTCGGTGCTGTGAAATCAACTAATGATGACGGGTACAAGCAAAGTGGTTATGCAAGCTTAGCGCAAGGAGTGCCTTGGTCGAATGGAGTGGTGTCCCCTAAGAAAAATAGGTCTAGCATCCGTGATCGGAAGCTTAAGAATCAGCCTGGGTTGTTGAATGGAAAGTTAAAAAGTGCTTCTCATCTAGTGCCCGCCTCAAATGACAGCAATAGTAAGATTATTGCAGTAAATGGGGACATCACACCATCTGATTACCAACGGCGAGTACAGCTGTCACATGTTTTTTCTGAAGCACCTAGAGAAAGTCATGGTCTTCAGAGATTGATGGATATGGAAGAAGATGCCGCGCATAAGGATGGGCATTCTAGATTTCCCCTTCATGCCCCTCTTGGAATCCCATTTTGCAGATATAGTATTGGTGGGTCCCTTCCATCAGCAGGTTTCTTTAATAATAGTGCCATTTGCTCCACTAGTGGCAATTTACCTGATTCGGAGTCGTTGCAGAAGTGCATGGAACAAATAGCGGTCGCTCAAGGTCTTGCAGGAGTGTCTTTGGAGTGTGCAAATATTTTGAATAGCGGACTTGATTTGTACTTAAAACGATTGATAACATCTTGTGGTAGCCTGGTGGGTGGAAAGTCAGGAATAGGTAGCGCAAAACAAATTCCACAGAAGCAACAGATTCAGAGAAAGCTTTTGAATGGACTATTGAGTAATCATCAATATATGCAGAATAATGATGGCCATGTCGAAACTTTGCCAGAAAGTAGACCCTTTTACTCCATGTCAATGCTTGATTTTAAAGTGGCAATGGAGTTGAATCCCCAACAACTTGGAGAAGACTGGCCACTGCTATTGGAGAAGATCAACATGGATCAGTTTAACGAATAAGAAATCCTCACATGCTTTGGTGTTTCTGTGAGATATGTTTGATAGCAGCATTCTAGTCCCATTTGCTGATTTCATTTCATCAGTCAGCCATGCCGTGTTTCAAACTCGTAATGGCCGGTGATAAGCTGCCCGAGTTGCTTCAATCAATGCTGGTGAAGGTAAGGTTTTCCGGCAGTTATCTGCTGTTCTGATAAAGGCACCCCAATGTGATCAGAAAATTGCCGACAAATGACAAAGCATGTGCATTGGCAAATTGTATGGCCTAGTCTACGGTTGACTTCTCATTTATATCTGAAGAATTCCCATATGCTATTTTTCACATTATCTGACCTATAGTTTCTAATGTAATTCACAGGTGATTGGGCAAAACCAAGACAGTTGCGCTGCAATTTGGCATCGCTGGTCAGAAGGTATAAGCATTTGTACTTCTTGTTAAATTTACGATATATTTTTTTCAAGTGTTGTTAAAAACTTAAAATATGAGAGTTCATTGAAGGCCATTTAATTATAACATTTTTAATCATCTTAGTATATAATATAAAGGCCTTGCTCGTATGTTTTTCCTCCTGGTACCGAATTCGTTATTGTAGATTAAACTTATCGGATATGTTGAAGGCATCAATTGTGTTAACATGATTTAAAAAAAGTTGACCTAGCAGTAGTCAACAACATGTTTTAATCGAAAAAATTTTGTAAACATATTTTGTTTGGTCGCCCCGCTACAAATTTAAACCAGTAACTATACTGTTGTATGATTTTGATTAATTTCGGCTCCGCCGAAATATATTACTTCTTCACTTTTGTAATCTCGTCATTGGGTGATATCTTTTAAGCTTATTTTGGATAATAAAACTTACAGTGATCAGTACTTGAATATTGAAATTCACAATTTTCTGCGATGGGGATGAGACAATTATAAGAAAAAATGAATCTACAAAATGTTTAATACTGTATCGCTGCTAGTTCAAGTTCTTTTGCTGATTGACATGTAATCTGCTGTCAAAGAATTGCAGAGAACTAGTCTGAAAAAACTTTGAACTTCCCTATTTTTAATTCGACCCTGAAGCTCAGTGAGCTGGTTAAGAAGGTTAGTGCAGTTCTCATAATGGTTTTACAGAACTTGTTTTCTGGAAATATGTAATTCACTGTTTGTTTTACTAGATTCGTTTCAGCATATTTGCTGCTTAGCTATTTGGGAATCAGTTGTTGTTTTTTGTTGTATGTCATGACACTTTTGCTTTTAGAGAAATTGTTTGGTTGTAAAATTCTTCAAAAACCTTATTGCTTGTTTTGTGAACAGAGATGGAAACTGCTTGTCGGTGTGTGCAAATCTGTAGGGAAAAGAAAGATCCAGACTTCCAGTGAGGTATGTATGATACAGGGCACATCCATGGTAACATTTCATGATGCTGGCGTGTATAAGCTGACTGTGAGTTTTCTGTCTTTGCTTCTAGAGCCATGTCATGTCAATTTGCAAATCCCATGAACATCGAATCCACAAGACATTAGCCATACTACAGAGATTCACAGTATCAATAGCTGATGCTCCACAAAAATTATGTGCAATCTAGAGTGTAAAGTGTCATGGGAGCATGGAGGTTACAAGCCCTTACAACATCATCAACTTGTAGATTTTTAAATTACTATGAAAACGTCATTTCTTATAAAAGCGACAATAGCTTTTCATGTACATCCCACATACTCGAACCTTGTAACAAAAATCATAAGCTACAAGATTGTAAGGCTTCTTTGTTTCCTGGTAACCCTTCATAGTTTACAGTATCATTGACTGAGGTCGAACATATTTGTGCAATGTAGATGAGTGTATACAGAACCAGAAGCATATGTATAAAGTACGACTGACCTGAAACCAACTAAGCTATGCAGATGAAGATGCTGCGGAGGACTTGCAAATAGGGCACCAATTCTTTTGTCGCAACCATTGATCTATGCATTCTACATGGTAGCTATGCTTACACTGCAGACTACCCATTTCATCTCCACTCTCGTACTCTTCCTGGCAAATGCTGCATTTGGTGTCATTTTCATATTTGCTTCCGTCTGAAAAACTTGCATCAAACAGTTTAGGCTTGTAGGTACATTTGTTAATGCTTTCAGCTAATGCTTCTTCGGACAGGGCTGTGCTTACGGAACCCATCCTCTCTTCTAGTGCAAGTAATTCCTGACATGGAGAGGAAGTGAGTCAAATCAGATTGAAGCAAGAAGTCTGTGCTTTTACTGAATAAAACATGTGATATTTTGCAGCATACCTCGTATGTCATGCCGTCTATATCCAGTCTCATATCGCGATGCTGATCATGGAAATTCAAACTGTTGAGAAATAGATTGGACTCCAGAGCCATTAATTGCTGCATGGAATGGAAAAAATAATTGTTTGAAATTCCCAAAGGATGAGTGGTCGACATGATAAGTGCTGTAAAAATGATACAGTACCTCAATCGAGATCTCTTGGTCATGCTCAATCTGGTCGAGTGCCAACAACACCTGCAACATGTGTTTAATCAGCTATAGAACTTGTTAAAGGTCAACTAAAGTGAAATATACGTGCAATAAAGCAGAAAAGGTACCTCAGCAATTCCATTTATGTTGTAGTGTCTGAAGCCTACGTGGTCAATAAGAGAAGTCGAGCTGCCCACTTCAGAAGCGTTAGTTGAATTTCTGCTGTGTGAGTTTTCTGTTGTATTTGGACGAGTACGATTATGTGCTCTATGAGGGTGACTGGTTGCAGAGAGTGAATAAGGCATTCGTCGCATGCGCTGATCTGTAGAAGAAGATTCAAGCTGAGACAACTGTGGCGGATGACGGGACGTAGAAGCACCTGACCTACGAGCCCTTACCAAGGCATTAACATCATCCATAAGACTTGTCTGCGAACGCCGAGCATTTCTTGCCTCAGATATTGAGATGCCATTTCGCAAACTGGGAGTGCGTGTATTATCAGCTATTGTTGGCTGCTTTGCTCTTGAAGAGGAGCTTCTTTCTTCTTCCGAACCTCTCTTTTTTAACATTTGTTTCCTGGAGCTACTTGTGGAATCTGAAGCGGCAATGGCCGGAACTGAACTACATCTTAGGTATCTAGAACCAGGCCTTGTTGTAGAAACAGTAGGCCTAGATAACTGCTGTGTGCTTCTAAATTCCCCGGAAATTCTCGAACTTGTAAGATTAGAGCTAGCAACTGAAGCTGGCTTCTTTAGAAAAGTCCTCTTAGGTCTAACATCCGGTCCTTCACTAGGGCTACGATTCTCCATCGAAGTACTTTCACTGGTTTGAGATTCTGTCAGATCAATCAGAGTAGGTGACGAGTGGTTGGAATATGCATCTTCAGCATCTTGCACATCACTGCTAGCGTCGCCTTTGCTCGAAGATGAAGCTGAAGCTGTTTCTGATGGTGAAAGACCTCGCAATGATTTTGTGGAATTAGTAACTTTCGTGACTACATTCGAGGTATTTGCTTTCATCACCTTGCCAGATAGGGAACACCTAGATGACGTTGGCTTCAAGACTTTTGCCTTATCCGAGCTTAGATTCTGTGTGCTGCTTGCAGAACCCAATCTGCCACTGCATCCAATACGATTGCACAACTGAATATCCTTATCTGTAATTTTGGTAGAATCTCGGGAGACAAAACGAGAAACTCTCTTTTGTGCAGCAAGCCCATTGGCACCTTTTCTACCAGAGTAATCAGCCATTAAGTAAGATATATCCTGCAAAGAATATAGTAAATTCAATTTTAGATGCTAAGGCAATCTACATGATTCGAAACATAAAACTATAACAAAAAACTACATCACGAACAAAAAAAACTACACTGATCTCAATTCAACACGAACAGTTCACTGATTCGTCCTTCCATCTTCACCATAAAACTACAACAAAAAAGTAGAATCTCACAGACACATAAACACACCCAACTCCATCAAAATCTCAAAGCAAAAGCAACCGAGAAAAACCCAATATCAACCCACATCCAAACATACACAAACCCAACAGGGCCAACAAAATAAAGGCAATACCTAAACCATCAAGCATCAACCAACCAAACCATTCTGCCCGCTAAAATCGAGACAACCAAACCATGAAACCTGTGATGCTCATCAATCATCATACAGCTATACAAATCCAAACATCAAAACCAGACACCCTTTTTCCATAAAGCAACTGCGAAAACTCTCCTGACCAAAACCAGACCTGAAAAACAAGAGAATATAAAAAAGGGACAACTTTTAAAAAAAAAACCAAACTCAGTCCAGAACTCAACAGATGGCTGCTGTCCCTTAAAACAAGGATTTGATGAGCTACCAATAAATATTTAGAGCCTTTCGTTTGAATCGCTCTCAGAAACCCAAAACCACATACATCGCGTTTACCTTTAAAAAAATTCAATCCACAACACAACACAAAAACGCATCAATTTCAAATTCAAACCATACACCCTGAACCTACTTCAAATCCCCATAATCAAAGATTGAATCTTTTCAACTAATCAATCGAAACCCAAGAACCAGTTTCCATCCACTTCAACCAGAAACACGGATTCTTGACATCGGATGATGAAATATGAAAAAAAAAAACATTTTATTCCGATGTTCGTCTACCTTGTTTTTTTCACGTAAAGTCTCGGAATGATTCGTTGCTTCTAGGGTGACTCGTCGTCGCTAGAGAGAGATTGGATTGGACGATCCGAGGCAGGCGCTTTGTTCGGATACAAACGCGAAACTGGGTATAAAATGGGTTAGACCTGAAACAGAACACCAGTCCGGCTCGATGTCCCTCGCACGTGTGCCGTGTGAATCAACCTCTGCCGTTGGATTGGATTTTGTGTTGTGATCGACTGTTGAGATACCGACACGTCATCTGAGTATGCTTCCTTGGACTTTCTATCCTTTTTTGTGTGGACGGAAGGTCAATGGCTGAGCCGAGCCGACTTCAGCCGAGCCTAATATGATTATATTTAATAAATCTTATTATTAGTATAAAAAAATTGATTACTACTATTATTAGCAAAATAGGTGAGTAAATTAGTATACAAAACAATAAATGTGGAATTAATTTAATTTAAATTAAACTAATTTGTTTGGAAATTTATTTAGGAGGTTTTGGGGGTCGAGTAAACTTGATATTTAAAGGTATAAAGAACCTGAAAAGACTTTGAATAGGGACAAACGTTACACCCTTGCATGTTCTAATAATAATAATTGATTGAAAGTTAAGTATAATATCTTAATGTTCAAAAGCTAGCTTTTACGTGGGGCAAAGGAATGTTACTAAAATTAAATAAATATTAAAAGTAGTGATATGAGGATTGACGAATGTGTTTTGTACAAAAGTTTTGGTTGTTACTATTACTGTTTTATAGAGGACTTTGTCAAACTATGCTAAACAAATACTGGAGTACAATCGAAGAAAGTCATAAACTTTCAAGTTGTTTTATTAAGTTATTTGTATATATCGGAGTATATATGAGAATTCTTTTTTATTATAATTGATGAAAAAAAAATTATATACTGATTGAAAATTGCAAAGTAGCAGAACTTTATGTTGTCACGTAAAAAGATGATTTATCATGGCTATGTATTACAACAGGATACAATTATGTCATGCATTTTAAGACAAATTTAATAAATAATCAAAGATAGTTGTATATGGCTGTTTGCACCATTGAATGTGTGCTTTTTTCATTAGAGACGTTATTTTTTCAGATCTCACTTAATGCTTAAATGTTATTGTATGAGTATGGAGGTTATCTTATTATTGAGTATTTGAGCCTTGATATTAAATAGTAACTTTTTCCTAAAACTAGTTACCTAAGTTATGAAGAAATATTAATCATTTGTTTGAAATTATTGATATTGCAAAAGATGATGATGCAAGAACAATTTCACATTGTACGGGTGGGGAGATGAATTAGGAGGCATAACGTGGTGAGAAATGAATTGTTCTTTTTTAGAGGCTAACATGGGACCTAAGTTAGATCGATATGACTAACATTCTTGATGAAGGGGAGAAGCCTGCATATATATTAATCCCTACATGGGCGAAGGTAGAGATTTGTGTGTGCATGTGTCTATCGTCTCTCCTTTTGTGAGGGGAAGGGGCATGACGAGAGTCAGGGGAGGCAGCTAGGAGAGCAAGAGAAAAGAATATTTCTAGGTATGATGACTATTGTTCAGCTAATGGACTTATTTTCAAACTTTTTAATATAGTGTCTTTAGAAAGAAGAGGGGATCGGCTGATCATGACAGTTGCGGAGAGGTGCCAAGAGTTTGGGGCCCTACATCTCTCTATTCTGAAATAGAAATTATCTTTTGTTTCGCATAAGGCTTTGACGAATGTATTTTTGTTACAGAATAATTAGATGATCCTATTTATTTTTATTTGTAAATGTCACCATGAATTATAAAAAATACATTCATTTCTTTAAAAAATCAGTAACATGTCATTCAAAAAGAGTCTTACAGTAGGGAAAGAAGAGTCCCTTTCTCTACATTTGGGTGCGTTTAGCATCAATCAAAAATTGAATAAGATGTTATAGGACATCCATCTGAAAGGAGGTGCAGATGGGTTTTGGTGGTCTGGCCTGGTCTAGGGGAGGTCTAATAATAAATACTTTAGTTTATTATGATGATGTTTTAGATAAGATTAATGTAACAAATACATGAGTGACAATGAATCAATAATCCTTGATTAATAAATCCTCAATCAATAAATCAATTCTATAGCAATGAATTTATGAGATTTTTTGTCGTACGAATTAGACTGCCATGCTAATGGATGGTTTTTCTTCAAATGCATGATATCCACATGAAGAAAATATTATACGTATTTCATATTGAGTGATGCATGTAACTTTTCTTTAACAATTAAATTCCACGAGATGCATTTGGATAATAAAATTTCAAAAAATGTGCACATTTATTAAATCATTTAGCATAAAGAATAAAAGCTCTGACGCATACGCTTGGGCCACTACGCACCATTCAAAAAAAAAAATAGATTCGATGAAACAACCGATTTTTAAGGACAACGACTACGCACATAGTTCAGTCCATTTGGTGTTCCAAAGAATGACTCACGGCCACGTGTCGCAAACCCATCAGTGCCACGCATGCGAGTGTTGAGTCTTAACTCTTATCAAAAGCATGTCGTTCCTGAAAAACTAGAAAATGTAAATGAGAATAATGATCGAGAGACAGGAAACATTCGAAAAACAAAAAGGATGAGACTCGTGTGGTTTTTGAAGTGGTAAGCAATGGAATTAAGAATTACTAAAATAATGTGTTGTTGGTGGTGATTATGATGAATAATAAATGCTCTCGTTTTTTTGTTGTTGAGTACAACCAAATTTGAGCTCAGCATGTTGCGTCCATTGAGTTGGCACAATTGTTAATTTAATTCTGAATATGGTCCATGCCTTACACTAACCTTAGTCACCCATGCTAATTATTTTATCGACTCAAAATACAGTAGTTTAAAGTTGCAATAGTATTAGTTGGAGGGTTATTAAAAAAAATTTCATAATAATGTGTGGAAGGTGGTTATTTGTCCCGCTCTTGTAGACGTGATGATTTAGTCCCACATCGGTGTGGATGTGTTGGTCGTCACATGCGCTAGTGATGTCATATCTTTGGCATGAAGTAGCTGTGCATTTGTAGAGGTACCTAAGACGGTCTGTGCTTGAAGTGTGCATGTTGAGAGTCTACCGAAGAGTTAGATATAATAAATGATATTGTAATAGACTAGATGTTATATGCTTTATGAGTCTCCAATTGTAATATCCTCCGATCAAAAAAAATTGCATTATGATTGAGAAGATTAACACTCTCTCCATCGCCTATTATTTCTACTATTTTGATAGTTATTACGAAGATTAAGAGAAGAAAAAACTACTGTAATTGCGAAAAAGGGCTGTTTGTGAGAAAAAATTGGATAAAATGAGTGATGACAGATTAAAAAAAAACTAATCGATGATTGAAGAAAGAGTATGTTTGTAAAAATATAATTTATTCAATTCTGAAAAATTAAGGATAAATTTTGGAATGCCAAAAAGAAAAAGGAATCACGGAATTATGATTAGAATACTAAATTACAAAGTTTAAGACAACAAGTCAGGATGGCCGAGCGGTCTAAGGCGCCAGTTTCAGGTACTGGTCCGAAAGGGCGTGGGTTCAAATC
>JAWWMW010094105.1:0-11491 GCA_035048345.1 Echeveria elegans
TACCAACCAAACTTAACTAAATTCTTAGATTTACCAACAACATCTAACTAAATCCATTCCCACCCAACTAAACCATTTCAATTATATTAAAAATTTAAAATTTAAAATTTAAAATAATTTAAAATTTTACACACAACACACGGCCGGGTCCGACCTGACCCATTATAATTTAAAAATTAAACCGCACGGGTCCAAAAATTTGTCGATCGAGTCACACCCGTGTTTGACCATTTTGATTGCACATTCGGGACGATGCATATCCGCGGAATTAAAAATCAAAAATCAAAAATCAAAAATCAAAAATTTAATTTTAAATTTAAATTTAACAAAGAAACAATTACCGTCGGGACGAAGGGATCACCACTTGTACAAGCTAATAGTGCAGCGACAATGAGGGTCTGGCTTGTGAAGCAAATGTCATGTTAGTAAAGTTTGGGATTTATGGAAATATGTGAGCAAGACAAAAAGAGAACAAGAACGTGTATATATATATTAAGATTTCTATTACTGTTTACGGTTTATATTATTAATAAGAGAACATGTAACTTACTGTTTATTATAAACAATGTTGTGAAAACTGAACAGAAGATCGATTCGATAAGTTCATGGGTTCAACTGGATCGAGCAGGGGGTCGATGCATGAGTCGAATCAAAATTTTAAATATTTAATATGTTTAAACAATTATTATATAATTTTTGTATACACATGTATTCAACACAAATATCTATTGTTCGTCAAAAACAACATCATAAAATTAAGTGGTTGTTTTATGGAATTAATTTTAAACATGAGGATAACATAAAGCATATACTATGTGAATTGTGATTTAACGCAATTTCTTATAGTGATGGTTTCATGAAATTAATTCTAAACATAATAACATATAATTCCAAATAACAAATAAATATTTAGCATTTAAATAACATGATGCCTCATCTGTATTTAAAGAATTTTCAATATCTTGTTTTAAAATCAAATATAACATCTTATGTTTATGAACAGTAACAAAATTACAAATATTTACTTTTTAGTTTTAAATTGATATTTTAAACGTCAAATATCAAAAAACAAAGGCAAACAATGTTGTAAATTTAAAGTATATTTGTTTTACATTTTTCCTTTTACAAGGGTTATCTAAAATTGAAAAGTATATATGAAGCTAAGTGATTGTGCAATTAAATTTTTTCAATAGATGTGGCAACATTTTTGGCAAAATAATGATGGTGATGTTGTATGCCTGATTTAGGAGACCTGAGACGTCCCAGAAGCTGAATCCCGATCAGGCGGCTTCTTGTCAAACTTCGCCACGTCACGCACCAGATGGGCCGAAATATCTGGGATCTGGGCAGCAGATAAGCAACGGATATTCAAGTATATTGTGGCGAAGATATATATGATTTTATCAATTCAAGTCAGAATAATTTGTTATGTATATTTGTCATATATTTTGGTAAATATTCTATTATCAAGGGTGGATTTTTAAATGGAAGTTACGCAAGTGAATATCTTCCTTGGCGAGGAAGATTTTGAAGAAAGCAAGTATAAATAGCTTTGCATTCCATCCTTGCAAGTACACACGTCAACTAAGCAAAAGTTAATACACATTCCGACGCTGTGCCAAGACGAACCATTCCGACATTCAAATCAATCACGAAGAGGTGATAATCGAAGAACGTCGATTTGCTTCAGAAGCTTTAGAACCTGAGAGGTGTTGACTGAGACAGAGAACACCTGCACAGAAGAGTTCAGACTGGGTCTGAACTGGTGGAAATTAAGACGGAGTCTTATAATCAAGGGACTGAGGTTTCTTTTGATCTTTTCACTTGAATTGTTCAACTTTATTTGAGGTTGTAAGTGTCGTGTAAGATTGTTTTTCAAATAGTGAATTGTTTCCATTGAGCTTGTGGCAAACCCCCCAGACTAAGCCTTAAAGGAGCCGAATTGAGTTATCAATTGTTGTGTCTTGTTTACTTTCTGTAATGTCTCACTCTCTGACTAACTGCGCAGAATCTGAAAAGTACAAGTCTAAATTCTAAACTTAATTGAGTATCGAGCTTGCAATTTCAATTGGTATCAGAGTGGGATACTCAGCAACTACAGAGTATTTGAGATCATTGAATTCAGACAAAGGTTACAGACATGTCGCTTGGAGACTTTATGTACAAGGAAGCTTCCATCAGACCACCTGTGATAAATGGAAGCAATTACGTACATCAGAAGCATGGGTGATCATGCCTGGAGAAATGTGATTGTGGGATGGAAGCCGCCCCAAATTCTGAACGAGGACGGAATTCTTGTTCTGAAGGATGAACAGTCATGGACCGCTGAAGAGGATAAGCTGTCTGCATCAAACTCCATGACTCTGAACGCAATCTTCTCAGCAGTTGAACCTGAAATCTACGCCCTTATTCAACAATGCACTGTCGCTAATGAAGCTTGAGACTTTTTACGCGTGACCTATGAAGGGACAGATAAAGTGAAGGAATGTAGGATGCAACAGGTGATTTTGAGATCTGAAAAATCTAAAGATGGGTGAGCAAGAGTCAGTAACTGCTTTCAACTCAAGATTGATGACCATCTCAAATGAGGCTCATGCCTTGGAGAACTGGTTAGCATGGAGAGGCTGGTGAAGAAAGCTCTCAGAACGTTGAGCCCTAAGTTTACTATGCAAAAGATAGCCATTACCCAGACGCACGACCTCAAGAAGTTAACACTGGCTGAACTCATGGGGGAGTTGGAGTCTTATAAGTGTGAGATGGAAGCTGAGAACCCTCTAAAGAAGACAACGAATCTTGCTTTCAGAACTGAAGTTGCCGAAGATGTAGAGGACTCAGATGATGATCAGATGACCCTGCTCATAAAATAGTTTAGCAGATTTCTAAAAAAACACGAAGAAGAAAAAGTATCCTGAGACGTCACAGAATTCATTCAGGTCAGATTTTAAGACATCCAAGACATACGCCGGGAGGACGGGTGAAACCAGCAAGACATCTGATAGGGGAAAAGGAATTCAGTGTTACGAATGTGAAGGATTTGGTCATGTGCAGCGTAAATGCCCGAATTTTCTCAGGAAGAAGAAAAAGTCGTTGGTAGCTCAACACATCAATTCTGAGTGAGAAGATATCAATTGAACTGTCTAGTTAACTTGCAATTAGATTTTGTTACACCTCATAAAACACAAATGTATTTTGTTGTATTATATTAAAATTATATAAAATTAATTTTTCAAAAAAAATTATTGGTATTATTTTTTAATATATATTTTTTTGTTTTTGTTCCTTATATAATTATATATATATATATATAAATTGAAATAATTTAATTATAAATATTATGGTGAAATAATTTAACTATATTTTCTTTATATCACACTTATCACACACCAAATAAATTTTCAAAATTTCAACTTCTATACATTTAATAAAATTTTCAACTTCTAAAGATAATTAATAAAATTAAAATGTATTTATGTTTATAGAGGATGATAATAAATTATATATATTTGATAATTTATTATATTTGATTTTCTAAATTTTATTGAGAAAAAAATATAAATATGCTTATATAATAATAATAAATCCATTTATTAAATTTGTATAATAATAAAATTTAATAATTAATTAATTATATAAATATTATTTATGAATAACGGATGGCGATCGGGTAAAGGAAGATACAACTCAATGTACATTGATGCACTTGCTCTTCGTGTTGGATGATTGTCTGGAATTGGATGGAGGATTTTTAGGCGCGGAGGTGACTGGGGAGTTAGATTCCCATCGGGATTTGCGGTTGGCGAATTTGTTGTTTTTGTGGTGGTAATTGGCGTCGGCCATTGGCTAGAGACGATTGACGCTTCCGTTGTGGGGAATTTTGGGTATAGCCGATACAACTAGTACAGAGCTGACGGACGGATAGTGCTTCGGGCCCAATCAGGTTTATTAGGCTAGGGCACAACACAACAATAGCTCGTTCGCAGATCTGCCATTTATACATCACCACAGTCCACAACCACAATAATGGCAATCAGTTATCATCGTTGTATATTAACTTTAAATTTGGGTCAGCTGAGGTTCACAATGGGCCAATTTGATTTTTCGAAATCTAACAGATCACCATTAAGCCCGTTTCAAAGCCCATTTGATGCCTCCTATTTTCATTTTGCCGGAAATAAATACGTACTGAAAAAAAGATTACCAAGGCGACTCCTGAATACCCCTGAGATCTACCCAAGCTGCGATCGTCACAACCGCAATTCATATAGAGACTCTCAATGGATCAGTTCCCAAGGCGTCAAGATCAAAATCTACTTCAACCGAAAGGACATAAACGAAAGCTCCAAGACGAGTACGACGCCGAGTTGGAGTTTCCAGACGACGCCCCGGCGACCACACCGCATGGCAACCACCAGTCGACGCTGTGAAATTCGCAAGTCAGCGTTCTAATACTTACTACTCTTGGAAAGAGTCCGATCGGTTGTTGGCTAAACACGCCGCGCATGCCCTTGCTGAGCTTGCCAAAACGGTACCGTTTTTATCTGATCTTGTTGGGTTTGGAAATGGGAGTTTGCGTTGTTCTGATGGTTTTGGATTATTACTTTTTTGGTTGTTGTAGAGATTAATGTTGGAGTGATTGTGGATGGGAGAGCTGTGCCGGCTTTGGTTAAGCAGTTGGAGTCTCCCGTTGAGAATGATGATTTGAGACGTTTGGAGCATGAGATTGAGAAGGAATGCGTGCTTGCCATAGGACTTCTGGCTGTTAAGGTAATTCCGGTTGGCTAATTAGCTTCTCAACTTTAGATGGATTTTCAGGTGTGAAAAATTGGTATGTTGTAGCTGAGAGCTGAGGTAGATTTAAGTCTACGCTAAATCAATGCTGTTAAAAGTGCATGATGCGTCAGTTGGAGTGCCACTGCGTCGTAATACTTTTTTATTAGTTTTCTTGGATGAATTTCTTTATGTTGAAATATTAACCATTAACATAGGCATCCTACAAAAAATATCCTCTCTTAAGTAGAAGGCGTTGTCATCTGTTGGATAGCTAAACATTATTTTTTCTACGATGATCATTTAGCAGTTCAACATTTTAAGGATCTTTATTAATGCCAATTGGATACATGAACTGAGAACTGAGGTAATTCAGTTCAACATTATTTTTCGTACAATGATCATTTTGCCCCATGAATGTGTTTGTTGCAAAAGCCATTCTTCCCGCTACTGCATAGAAAGTACTAGCTCTTAGAACTGATTGGTTTCCGTTGAGCACAGCATATCATTTTATTATTTGTTTAATGAATAGTTATCTGCACTATGTTTCATTGATTCATTCCATTGATCATGCCTACTTCTGAACAAAACACTGCTACAGAAATTCACTCTTGTCCCAGTATTTCAGTTTTATACAGTTTCGCTGAGACGCTGACACCCAGTCGATTAATTTCAGTTGTAGTTGCGACTATATTTCCACCATACGCGTTGAGTCATGTTTACTTATGTTTTCTTGTTATTTTTTATTGAACAGCCAGAATATCAACAACTCATATTGGATGGCGGTGCCTTGCCACATCTTGTTGATTTACTAAAGAGGAATGGGTGCAGTTCTCGAGCTCGGACTAACGTCATTCGATGAGCAGCTGATGCAATCACAAATCTTGCTCATGAGAACAGCTGCGTCAAAACCCGTATTAGGTCTGTCATAATGATTCTCAACTAACTTCAAGTTGAGTGTTTCTTTTTTCTTATTTTGTGTACATTTTCAGGATTGAAGGTGGGATTCCACCTCTTGTTGAACTCCTCCTGTATTCTGACACCAAAGTACAACGAGCAGCTGCTGGGGCGTTGCGAACGCTAGCTTTTAAAAATGATGAAAATAAAAACCAGGTCAAATATGTGTAATCAAATCCTGATGACAAATTGAGTATAACCGGTATATTCTGTTAGGATGTTGGAAAATAAAATGTTGTAGCAAAGACGATAATGAAGTTTTGCAAATTGATACACATTTGCAGATAGTTGAATGTAATGCCCTTCCGACTTTGATTCTCATGCTATGCTTTGAAGATCATGCCATACATTATGAAGCGGTGAGCCCTGAATGAGTCTTCCCCCCAGCTTGGTAGAGTGGTGCTTGAAATGTCGAATATGATCTGTTTGTGTTCTAAAAATTGATAATATTTTTTTACGCCCAACACATTTATCATCAACCTCAAGCTCTTTACAGGTTGGTGTCATTGGCAATTTGGTGCACTCCTCTCCTAATGTAAAACGTGAAGTACTTCTTGCTGGAGCTTTACAACCTGTAATTGGATTGTTAAGGTGGATGCTTTAGCTTTACTCGTTTTGTCTTGTAGGGTAGGAGTTCTGTGAAAGGGATTCTTAATCGTGATCACATCCATTTACTGTATTTAACTTCTTCAAAAAATTTATATTGCTTGACAGATCTTGCTGCTCTGAGATTCAGAGGGAATCTGCTTTGTTACTTGGACAGTTTGCTGCAACTGACTCAGATTCAGAGCTGCAGATCAATATCTTTTGGAGGGCCTTAAGCGTCTTTGTGAATACACAATTGCACATGTGAGAAACATGCCTTTTTGCTGCTTCTTTACAACCAGACATTTTAGCCAAATCAGTTTCTGATAAATTCTTATGTGTTGATAGGATATCTCAATAGACGATGTTGTCAGTATGTATGAATTATCCGAAGCGTATAGTGCCATGTCGATGGGACATGCATGCATCCTTTTCATTCTGGAGCGACATGACAAACTGAGTATGAAACCTGGGTACGTCCAATTATCTCTGTGTCTTGCTTATCACTCTCTGCTTCCCAAATTTATTTACATCCGTGCAACATTTTTTCTGTAAGGGCTGCTAAATCTGAGTACTGCCATGTAATCACACACACCTGGAATAAAAAAATGTGAAGGCTTTCTCATTTGATACGGTTAATTATACCGGAAATAAGGAATTACTTCGCTAGAGCACTTTCAAACCCAACCAGTGCAACCTTGCGGCTATGAACAAGAGAACAAGAGTGAGCTGGTTAGTGTCATCTGACAACAGCCTGCATAGAAAACTGTATTTTCTCATTGTCATTCAAGATTGAGTTTGTTAACTATGGTTTGGCGGATGGTAAACTGATGGTGCAGGTGACTCATATCAAGCAGCTTGCAAGTTGGTTGCGTATCCATTTCAAGCATTTGTTGTACAGTAGTGAATTCAATTTGCCCTTCATTACAAGCTTGCTTTTCCACTTTGATGAGGAATTTGTAGAATTGTTGACGTGATTGTGAAAAGAAATTTCGAGGGTAAATGAATATGTTTGTTTAATTTTAAGGGAAAAAAAAGAAAAAAAGAGCGTATTAGTTTTGTTATAAAATAAATCGAATTCCATTGGCCACCTTAAGACGATTTTTTGTTATTGATTTTTTTTGATTTCAAATTTCCTAAAAGATTGAGAATTAATGTATACAACACGGCATATAGCATGGGAATTTAGCCCGAAATAAAGATTAATGTATTTTATGACTAACTTGCTAACTTTTAAAAAAAAAAGTATTTTATGACAAAATAAAAAGCGACCATCCATCAACATAATTACAAGCCCATAGGTCCAAATCCCATACGTTCCAACGCATCTTCCGAAGTATTTTAACTTCACGCCTCTTCCGACGCATCTCTTCGTCATCCAACCGGCACAACTGAAGCGGCTACACCGGAGGCTCAGGCAGGGCGGAGCCAGGTGGGGTCGGCCGACCCTACTGTGACCTGAAAAAACCTTGAGTACGTTGATTCCTTTTTTTTTGTTTTTAATTTCAGATACAAAACGACATTGTTTTTTGTGTTTAATAAAACAACATCGTTCTATTAAATACCAAAATGACGTCGTTTTGTGTCTAAAATTAAAACAAAAAAGAAAGAAAGAGCGGATCGAGGGCGAGGCAGTGAGGCGGCGAAGGCGAGGCGCGAGCGGCAGCGAGGGCGAGGGAGAGTGCATTCAAGGTCAGTTTGCGTCTCTGATTTACTCTTTAATCGGTCGCGTGATTTGTTGAATTTGGATGATGTAGCTGGCTTTCGTGATTCGTGAACTAGGGTTTCGGTTTGGTATGATTAGCTTGGTTCTTGCTTAATTGATTTGTGAGTTTGGTTTGTTAATGTTTATTTTTGTTATGTGAAATTGTGGATTGTGGTTGCAGTGGGAGTTCCTGCAGGAGCTAAGGCGGCTGTTGTTGCTTGAGTTGTTAGTGTATTCCATTGTCTTGATCATCATTTTCTTCGCCTGGTTTGATTTGTTTAATTTATATGCATATTTTGCTGAACAATTGGTTTGGTTGTGAGATGCGGAATACCCGTGCTAAAACTGCAAACTGCGACTTGAAAAGGCTGCTGTCTCAATGTTGGTTTTAGTGCATATTTTGGTTCTTGAATTCTAGTACCCATTTTGCGCAATGATTCTTTTGATTGAAGACAGTTTGTTCGATTAGTTGGAAAAATGGGGGAATGGGTGACATGTAAATCACCGTCATGCTGTATATGGACGTTCCTAAGAACGTGTTCTATATGTTGGTTGGATCAAAGATGTTGTTCTAAAAAGATTAAGTTTTCTATTTTACTGTTGGTTGGTGCTGGGAAACAGGTTTTTGTTTGCTGGTTTACCAAAGTTCAAATGTTGATAGTTGTAAATATGGTTTTTCCTGACCAAAAAACTAGTGATTTCAAAATATGGAGTCGGAGATTTGGTGAAAATTTACAATGATTTTATGATTTTGTTAGGGTTGATTATTGTAAAATTAATGTGATTTTGTTAATTTTACAAGTTTATGATCAAACGACCTAGAGTTTCAATTGGTTCTTCTAGCAGTAGTGTTGGTATACATTGAGAAAGAATTGTTCGTGAATGTTCCTAATGAAAGAATCTTGAAGCGTTTTCAAGATATGAAATACTCGTAGGCGACAGTTGCCGAACCTCCCTAGATCCAGTGCTAGTTAAATTGTAATATTTTTGAATAGAATATATTTAGGGAACTATTTCATCTAATAGTGTCATTTCCCCTTTTTTTCCTTAATTTTTATGGAACTATTTCACCTATTAGCTTGTACTGTCTAAAAAAATCGAGGACGCTGCCCTAAAATCCCCTTATATATCCGACCCCACGCCAGGAAATTCCTGGCTCCGCCCCTGGGCTCAGGCACCGTTTCGGCTTCACCGGTGGAGCGCGGATCCTTGCGAGATGAGAACCAACTTTGCCCAGATTGCCATAAGAATTAGAGCAGCCCAACAGACAATTTTGTTGCCGCACCGACACCATAAAATTCAGCCCTGACATTCTAAGGACTACAATTCAACAGAGAAGTTGGTTGGCAACCCCTGTGACCTGTCCGTGCCACCTCCAATTCAAATGAAACACTACAATTCTCTGAAACACTAAAGTCCGGGTTTCTATTTTATAAAAAGGTTAGTTGGCAACCCCTGTGGCCTGTCCGTGCATCCTCCAGGCCACCACCACAAAGTTTTGCTCAGGTTGACAACTAACCCAAGTTGTGGCCCATCCTCTGAATGACCTCTAAAGATGTCAACAAATCGTCGTGACGCCCCTTCAACACTCCATCATCCAAGTACCAAGCGTTAAGCACTAAACGAGGACAAGACTCTGCAACCTGATGAACAAAAGGGTGCAAAGCTATGACGAAAAGCAAAGGCCCTAGAGGATCACCTTGTTGCACACCACAACAACTTTGAATAGTCGCATCTCCAACAAAAAGGGTTGCATGACACCCATAACAATACTCGACCCAAGGGCTAAGAGATGGAAAATGCTGACACACTCCTTCTAGAAATGATATCCTACTGACAAGATTAAATGCGTTTGGGAGATCTACCTTCAAAATCCCAACCTCCTCGTCATCAGAGTGCTTTGCCACCAAGTGGTTTAATGAATGTGTAATGGCTTCCGCTCCGCCTTTGACCCCCACACCCAAATGATAAGGAAGCAAAAAAGTCTTCGCGGAAGCGCTAACCGCGTTCAAAGCCACCTTTGACGTCAAACGACGCCACACCTTCCCTACTGCAATCGGTCTAACTCCCCCTCTGGATTTTGCAGTAAGAGTAATAGGAGCACTCATGAGAAGCGGAGCCAAACTTGGGGGTGCTCCTCCACTTACCAAAAGCGCGATGTGGGATGTAAAAGTTGACTGCACAAAATTTTCCTCCGCCCTGCCAACAACACTTACCACTTACCAATAGTACTTTGCATCAACTTAAGTTAAATCAATTCATTTAATTCATCACCCTACTTGTAGGAAGTTCATTTCTTCAACTAATCAAATACATTGTTGCTTGTGTTTGGACTCTGCCGAATTTCCAAGAGTATAAATAGTTTGAACTGCAAGGAAGATTCAAGCAAGGAATAAAAAGCAGAGCAGTAGTACCAATAATATAAAGGAAAATTTGTTATGAATAATCCCAACTTTCACCCATTTGTTGAGAATAATTTTAACTTTGTATTATTTCAAAATAATTTCAACTTTGATGTTGTTTGCTCGCAACATACCCTTTTTAAATGTAACCGTCTATTTGTTCAAAAAAATTCATAAATTAATAAAAAAATCAGAAATAAAAAATTCAAAACTTTAGAAAATAGTTATTAAAAAGTCATTCATTTATATTTCTTTAAATAGAAAATTTATACCTTGAAAATAAATATTTTATAATTTAATTTAATATTTTCAAACTTTTTCAAAATGTTGCATATAATTATAAAAAATATCATAAAATATATGATTATTTGGTATTGGTTTTGATTAGTTTATTAAAAAAACATTGAATTTTTGACTCATTTCCTATTTTTTACAGCCTTTGTAAACTATATAGTAAGGGAAATTCAATATTTTTAAAAAAAATCATAAAGAAAACTAAGAAGGTAAAAAAAACTAGGGTAATTTCCCTGGCGGTCCCCGAGGTTTGCCATATTAGCAATCCCGGTCCCTGTGTTTTGGAAATTCATATTTTTGGTCCTGCCGTACACAAAATATTAGCTCTTGCGGTCCTGCCGTAAACAAAATATTAGCTCTTCCGGTCCCTGAAATGTGTACGGCAGGGACCAAAAATGCTAATATCCAAAACACAGGGACCTGAAAGAATATATGAAGTATGATAGTATGAGATTGTAGAACAAGTATGAGAAGAGAGAATGAAGAGAAGAATGATACACAAAATGTGTATTTTTCGTGTGTTTTGAAGTGTGACAATACAAGAGTATTTATACTACTCTACTCTACACGCTCCTTTCCTATTTGAGCACCACGCTCCTTCCCTATTTACGCATTCAACCTCCTTAAAAACTAGTACACTATCGTCCTGCGGCTTGCGAACGTTCTCCTCGTGCTTGATTCGGCTTTATATAGGCTTTGTCAAAGCAAAATGAGATTTCCTCAAAATCGCCCGTTTTCCGTACGGGTACATCCACATATTTCGACCACTCCGGCAAAAAAA
>JAWWMW010094116.1:0-11491 GCA_035048345.1 Echeveria elegans
GGGCGACGGCAGGGCGAAGGATGGGTACTAGTGCGATTTTCAGGTCGCGGAGGGGGCGGCCGCACCCCTCCGCCCCTCCCTGCCTCCGCCACTGAATATATTCATTTATATCTTAAATAGTCAACAAATTAAATTAGTTTCGGTTGCGGGTCCGAATCTATTGAGTGCACTATTTTTGAAGAAAAAAATACTCACAAAACCGGTCTGACCACTGATTTCTCAAAAGACCCGCTACTTCAATCGGATTTTGACCAAATTTTGATCGAGTCAATAAGTGTTGTAAGAACCAACTCGATGACCTTATCGGGTTAACAGGTCAGTGGTTCAACCGGATTGAACCGTAGTCAATGCACAAACTAATTAATAAATTAATATTATATAGATTATAAAAAATTATAAAAAAGTAGATAAATGATACAAGATTTTATAATAATATATTTATTTATGACTTACTAGCGCACCGCCTGTCGTCCCGACGGGTATATGTCGTATCGATTTTTAATGGGTCGGACCCTTTGTAAATTTAAACATTTAATTTTTAATTTTAATTTTAATTTTAATTTTAATTTTAATTTTTAATGGGCCGAACCCGTGAGTTTGATGAGGGATGAGGGATGAGAGATGATTGATTGACCCAATGTTTGGTTCGGACAACACCAACAAAAATTTCGTTGCTAAATGAGGCTGCTTTCGTCACTTCTAATCTCTATTCTGTTATATATTAGATAGTTAACAAATTAAATTAGCATAATTGGTTAGGGTGTTAGAATGACTTATCATTAGGTTGAGTGTTCGAATCCATTGGGTGTCCTTATTTTTGCGAAAAAATAATGCTCACAAAATCGGACTGACCACCGGTTTTCTCCAAAATCCGGTGGTTCAACCGGTTTCGATCATATCTTGACCGGTTCAATGCATACGGTTCAACATACCAACCGAACCCGTCTACTCTTCGGGTCACAGTTCAATCGGTCAAATCGACCGATTTAGTCCGGTTCTTATAACATTGGAGTCAGTGCATGTTCGGTTCAACATATCAACCGAACCGATATACCCTTCGAATCATAGTTCAATCGGTCAAATCGATCAGTTCGGTCCGATTCTTATAACACTGGATGCATGAGCTCAGCTCGTGAGCTAATAGATTTGGATTGGACCACATCTTACTACTCATTATTGTGTTGAGTATTTTTTTTATTCCACCCAAAATAGCATCATTTTGATATGCGATTACTAAAATCAGTAAAACCAGATGAGCTTATAGATCAGGATTGGGCCGCGTGCTACTAGTCATTAGTCCAACAAAGTCCCATCAAAGGACGGCGGTGTATGATAGTACGAGTTTGACGCGAAACATGGAGCGGACACATGCATGCATGTTGTGTTGTGACGACGGATTGCGACGTGCAAGTGCTGAATTAATTCATTCATACACTTTAGATCTCTGCTCTGTTGGAGACATGTTATCGTTTGTTATTCGTGTCTGTCCCTACCTTCTACATTTTTAACCATTTAGTCCATTTATGTCGTATTTGGCTGCCGTGCAGACAACAACTATTTATTACCAAGAGTTCTGTTTTTTGAGCTGAACTGAAACTGGATTGAACTGAACTAATCTGAAAGTTGAAAATTTAAAATATGCTACACATTTGATAGATGTTCTGTTTTAACTAGATAATATATGTTGTTTAGGTAGTGATCATGTCTCATGCTTACTGAAACCGTTCTGAAATTTATTCATAGTTTAATAAATTACTCCGTAATGTTTATCATATGAACTGACCTAAAAATTAAAGTCAAAAGAAGACAAACACTAACGATAAGATATTGATATGTATGGATATAATCTGTTAGCTGTATTTTTCAAAAGTAATATCGTAATTTGATGGATCCGACGGCGGAGTGGCTTCTTTTCTATGTATTTATGCATGTATTTTCTTTGTTAAAATAAATCTGTACAAATCAAACATCGTAAACTCAAAAATAAGTAAAATTGGCACATTAATATATACTTTTTTCTATCTCTACGTACCACATTCACGGTACTTTTTATTTTAAATACCAGGATTGAGGGTCCGTTCTTTTGAGCTGAACTGAAACTGAATTGAACTTAACAGAAAATTTAAAAATAATTAATAAATTACATTTGATTATTATTTTTTATTTAAAAATAATTTTAACAATAATGAATAAGTCTTAAGCTTGTACTCATAGTTTCAAGTCTTATTATACTTTTAAAATAATTTTAAAAACAGTAAATATTTATCAGTTGACCTGAACTGACTTTAAATTAATGTCAAAAGAACATAGTCTGAGATCCACAGCTAAAATATGGACTTGCAAACTACAGTTAGATAAAACTACAATATTGTAACAAATTGTTAATTAATCCAAAATATGATTTGCAATAGATAAAACTACCATATTGTAACGAATGCTGATGTAATTCTCCGATATTTATTGATTGTTCTAAATCTGATTTCTTAATATGGTGGGGGTATCATTCAAATAGGATTAACCCACTATTCCACTATGATGAGCTTCATTAATTTCAAAAGTAACACTTAAATGGTGCAACTGATATTGCCTTAAAATTAGTTTTATATATACGTTCAATAATCAAAAGTCGTAAACGGAATAATCTGATATCTCTGAAATTGAATTTATTTCAAGAAACAAAATTTACTTTGGTGAGAAAAAAAAATTATGTTAATAAGAACATGTGGTAAATGGAAAATTTCCAGTATTTTCTACTTTGGAGAAAATTGCGGGTTTTGATCTTTGTCGATCTTGCCGACAAATACTACATGAAATGAAACCCTTCTGTTCTCCGGCAATCACATATACACAAAACAACAAAAAAACAGACACAATTCTAATTTCCCAAATTCCAAAAATATATGACACTACAACTTAACAAATTTCTAAAAATTCAAACACTATGCGAGTAGTAGACATGCGCACAATTCAATCCTGTTAAGTTAAACGTACCTAGAAGTTGGGAAGGATTGATATTTGATATTGGTAACAAGTATGTACAGTGAGATAAAATTATATTAGTATTTTTTAAAAGGGATCATCAATATACTTAGGCTCCGTTTGGTTGCCGGAAAATAGTGAGAAAAAGAAAATTTAAAGATAAAAAAATTCATGAAAAAATTGTAAGGAAAATTTGATCTCATTTTGTCTATTTTTTTCATTTTTTACCTTACAACCAAACACACATTTTATTTTCACAACAAAAATTTTCTTTAATTTTTTTTATTTCCTCTCCTTTTTTCCCGCAACCAAACGGGGCCTTAAAGATAAATGAAAATCAGTGTCATGAACAATAGTAATGCTTAATTATATAGTCAATAAACATTGGCTGATTGGCAAATCGTGGTAGCTCTTTGGCTGCATTGAATTGAAATTTTGAAAGTGTATTTTCGTTGTTTGGTAACTTAAGTGGAAAAATAACAGAAATGCGGAGCAAGGTGGGAATGTTGGCCAAGCAAAGAATAAATTAAAGTCAGAGATTGTTGGTGATATTCATATTCCTTTGTTTGGAGTTTTACTAATGATTTTATTCTAAAAAGTAACCGTACATTGTTCTCCATGTCTTGAAAATATGTGTTGCTAGCTATAGTGACGTTGAACTTATAATCGATATATTAAAACAGTTCACTGTGTTTAACTTTGAACTTATAAATCATAATCA
This sequence comes from Echeveria elegans, assembly GCA_035048345.1. Classification (NCBI taxonomy): domain Eukaryota; kingdom Viridiplantae; phylum Streptophyta; class Magnoliopsida; order Saxifragales; family Crassulaceae; genus Echeveria; species Echeveria elegans. Next base: position 3,701 of record JAWWMW010094116.1, read on the forward strand.
ACTAGCGTTCCGTCCGTCATCCCGACGGAAATACGGACACAGACGCTATTCTTCCCCCTCAATTCGATCAATTTCTTGCGATTCCGGTGCCCAAACTCTTTAATCTTTCATTCTCCTCAATTTTCATCTTCATTCCCGTCGTACCCATGTGCAAACTTGGAGAAGAAACTAAATAAATTATCATAATGCCATTAATGAAGAATAATAATGTATTTTTAGTTTTGGTTTTATTTCCGTTTTGCTATTTATTTATATGTTTAAATATATAAAAATAGTTAAAAGGATGATCGATCGGTCTACAGGTTAAGAAGATATTGAGTCAAGAATAGAACTCTCAACCTAAAATGATTCTTTTGAGCTCCTCAACGAATAAGTCACTACTACGTTACTTATTTTATGCTTGTTTTTTTTTCTTAAAAAGTGTTTCCGAAACAAAAACTATCAAGATGAAAAAGGTAAAAAGTACAATAATACTATAATAAAAAGACCAACCAATAAGAATACAACATTTAAAATGTATATATCAAAAAGTAAACTATATGTAAATAAGAGAAGCGGAAAGTAATAAAATATTAGAAGTGTAATACTCCTATACTGTACCAATTTAGGATATATTGTTCTACTCCCTTGGTCACCTAATTTCCATTTTAGGGATCTTTTTTTTTTGTTTGTCCACTTTCTTCTACTTTCTTTCATTCTTAACAACATGTTTTTATTTTTTTCATTCATCGTTTTTAAACTATTCAACTACAACCACCCTTCTTCAAAAAAAAAAAAAAAAAAAAACTACAAACACCTGTTTTTGTACATTTTCTTACTTTAATTGACGTGAATTCCATACTTTTAGACAGAGAAAAAGGGATGAATGGAGTAGTAGTTTGCATATTCATCCACCTCATTTTATTAGTGTGGTTTCATTTTATAGTCTCAAAAATATTTTTTTATCTTTTAAATTTACCATAAATGAAATATTCTTAACTCACTCTCACATAAAAATGCTCTCGTCAAAAAAAAAAAGAGAGTCAAATATACCATTTCATTATATAAAATGTTATTTTGATGCCAAAAACATCTTATTTAATCTTCTGATTATGAGAATTTATTTAATTTTCATCAACAAATTTATTACCAAATCAAGTTACTGGGTTAGATTTGGTCGTATAATTAATAGCTTTATCCAATACCCCTTCTCTAAAATGCAGTAAAAGTTACTACTGTTCTTCTGAAATTTTGATTCAACAACAAAAACGCCCTCTCCACCTCTCATATTCAATTTATTGACAGCTAGTAGTATGAATCCTAAATAAAGCAATGATATTGACATTTTCAAAAAAAAAAGAATAGTATTGCGCAAGAATTAAAAAAAATGTAGCCCTAACTAATAGAATATATCAATTTGGTAAAATTCCATCGAACTTTTGAAAAATTAATAGCACGGATAAAACATTAAAAATCTATGTTTGTTGGGTGGAGTATTTTCTTTTTATATAAAAAAGTTGGGAAAGTACAAATACAAGCTATCAAACTATTACAAATTTCAAACTAAATACTGAACTATGCATATTGTTCAATCTAGGTACGGAATAAACAAAAAAAAATTACAAATAAATAATTCTTTTGAAATTTCAACCTACAACCATATAATACTATCTAAGTCAATTTTTCAATTCAAATAAAAAGCATAAATATATCAAAGATTAAATTATAAAAATGAAAAGAAAGTCACATGTATAGTGAATATAGTATTGGTTTCATTTTAAGCGATAAATTTACATAATTTTGGTATGCATATGTTTTAGCTCAAATAAAAAAGTAAGTAATTTTTTAAAATATTTTGTTAATAAGTGATAAAAGAAAATTAACACACTCATTTATTTAATTATTTAAGTTAAAAATTCTACATGCTATTATTTCACTAACATGTTTAGCTATATTTAATATTCCGTTATTTCTCATCAAAATTACTGATTTGATATTTTATTAATTCATATGAACCTTTGTGATGGGTGAGTACAAGTAATACAAGACTAACTTAACAAAATCTAATACATAATCATAATTATAAATCATCAGCCTTCATTCAACAACTCCATCAAGACTACACAATAATTCACATTAATGCACGCAATCCACATCTTTCACACCTGAGGTGGAAAGAATAACCGTCTTCTACGCCCGGAGTCGGGAGGAATGAAAGCCCAAACAATGGAAGATAATAAAAACAATTTAAATATGAGAAATATGGTAGAGTCAGGATTCAAACCCTAATAATTCATGACTAAATACTCAACCAATGATCACCCACCTCATTTGTCAATTCATTTGATACCTTAATTGGACAATATACCGTACTTAATTTAAAACTTCTGACGGTAGTTCAGTGCTTGAAACACATACATATTACTTAGTTCATTGCTTAATTTGAAATTTGAAAGTAGGTTACTTGATTTGAAATTTGACGGTAATTCAGGGTATGTACTTTTACACACATAAAAAAAGTTCACTCGTAGGAAACAACTAGCTGTGCTTTGCATCCAAAAAATGATGTAATTATCTATAATCGTAATCCCAAGTTGCCTTAATAATTTTGCGGCAAAACAATGCTATTTTAACGATAAAAGATTGGTAATTGGATGCTCTATCTCATTTTCATATTCTTCAAGCTACTTAATTAGTTACCATTGAGACCAATAAAGAGCTCCTACTTATGATGGTGGAGGCCAGAAATTGAATCTCAGACTTAAAAGTTTCATGTCTGAACTCTTAATTAATAGGAACGATGGTGCATCACATAAATTAAAACCGAAAAAATAAATGGAAAAAAAACAAGGAAATCCAAAAAGAACACAACACCCATTCCTCTGTAGCTTGGAATCTAATTTAAGCTCCGACACCACCACCTCGGGACCACCTTAGTCACTTTCAAACTTTCATCATATTATTTATTCACATTTACTGTACACATTAACAGCCCCCTTCTTCCTTCCTTCCTTCCTTCCTTCCTCTCTCAATCTCTTTCCTCTTAATCTTCTGTTAAAACCGAAACGAAAGCAGCAGCAGATGGCCAGCGAAGCAGTCGATACTCGTTACTCATCTTCCAGCAACCCCTCCTCATTTTCATACTCTGTTTCTTATAATTATTAGATCCAATTCCCATTTCTTCTAAAACGTGCCAACAACTTACTACCCATCTCTTCCTCCTCCTCCTCCAGTTCCCTATATCAATTTCAACCACCACCTTTCATATTCATATTCATCTCATCTCTCACTCATTGCTTGTTTGCGTTCTGTCTCTCTAACAAGGTAATCAATTGATCCATCATTCTACCAATTTTAATAACCCAGATCTGGCATTGGCATTGGCGTTGGCGTGTGCATCTGATTTTGATTCAGAATCAGTGGTTTGTTGATTAGTGATTTGAATACCATTTTGGATTTCTGGTACTGGGTGTTGGAAGTTTTTGTATAAAGATGTTTTCTTTGTACCTGATTTGATTGGTCACTGCTTTGTTCTTCATAGCTTCATAGTAATTGGGATTACTGTAACCTTTGTTACTTTTGGACTTATGATGTTTCTCTTTTTCTTAGATTTTGCGGGTTGGTCTTGTGTTTGCTCACATTCCACTATGTATTGTATGATTGATTGTATGATTGAAACTGGTCCAGTTCAAACACAAATGATTGGCTTCCCAATGAAGCAAATCATCATTTGTCCAGTGGAGTGCTTCATGTTTTAGTTCTGCGTTTTTTCTTTTGTTGTTTTAGTGTGGAATGCCTCGTAGTTGGAGCTGGAAGCTACAATTCGTCCGTGTGGGATATCTGATGTCTGAACACTACTTATGCGCCCATGCGGTTTCCTTAAGCTTATCCAATCTGACTCATCTGGTTCTGAGTTTCTTGTGATGAATTACTGACCCTATCAAAAGTTAATAGTTGTTTTTTCTTATATCCATATTCAAAAGATTAAGCGTGCTTTGTATGGTGAATACAATTGTTCGTCTGCTGATTTATCTTTTGTGATTAAAATAAAACTTCTGTTTTTTGTTCTTTGCACAGACTGTAGTCAGACTCAACCACCATGAAGTATAAGGATGAGAAGCCGTTGGTTCACCCAGACAGAAAGTCCCGAGTCCTGCCAGTGTTAATTGCGTTCTTTCTCCTTTGTGGATTTTCATTCTATCTTGGAGGTATTTTCTGTACTGAGAAGGACAGAGTTGATGAGTCTAATGATGTTACGAAAGCTGTCGCGGATTCATCATCCACTCCTCTCAAGCTTAAATCCGTTGCCTTCCCTGAGTGTAGCGCGGACTATCAAGACTACACTCCGTGCACTGATCCAAGAGTAAGTCATTGTATCAGCTTCCACGTACTATTAAATTTTGCATTGTTTACATTTTTTATTCATGTTATTTTGTCGGTGTAGAGGTGGAGGAAGTATGGTATGCATCGCCTCACTTTCATGGAGCGCCATTGCCCGCCTATATTTGAGAGAAAAGTATGCTTAGTCCCGCCTCCAGATGGTTACAAGCCACCTATCAAATGGCCAAAGAGTAGAGATATGTGTTGGTACAGGTAATATGACACCTTTTTCATTTAAATCGTATTGATTTCAGGTTGGTATTTACTAAAGCCTTCTAAATCTGATCTGTATCAGAAACGTGCCTTATGAGTGGATTAACCAGCAAAAATCCAACCAACATTGGTTGAGGAAAGAGGGTGACAAATTCCTCTTCCCTGGCGGAGGTACTATGTTCCCTAACGGAGTTGGTGCATACGTCGATTTGATGCAAGATTTGATCCCAGAAATGCAAGATGGTACCATTAGAACTGCTATTGACACTGGATGTGGGGTGAGTCACCTTTCCCAGTTCTAAGTTTTTCCTCTGACCGAATTTGAGCTTTGTTGTTTTACATTTGATGCTATTAATATTTACTGCCCTTATTTATTGTCAGGTTGCTAGTTGGGGCGGTGATCTATTAGATCGTGGGATTTTGACCGTTTCTCTTGCTCCAAGAGATAACCACGAGGCTCAAGTTCAATTCGCTCTTGAGCGTGGAATCCCTGCAATCCTTGGCATCATTTCGACTCAGCGACTTCCCTTCCCGTCAAGCTCATTTGATATGGCTCATTGTTCCAGATGCCTTATACCATGGGCAGAGTTTGGTATGTTAGCTTTCTTTTTACTGCTTGACGCAAAATATGGCAAAATTCTTGTTGTGGATCAGATACATTCAAGACGGAAGGCAGACTTTCATTATACTAATGGGACGATGTTTTATTTCAGGTGGAATATATTTGCTTGAAGTCCACCGAATCCTCCGTCCCGGAGGCTTCTGGGTTCTCTCCGGTCCACCAGTGAACTACGAGAATCGCTGGAGAGGCTGGAACACAACGGTGGAGGACCAAAAATCTGATTACGAGAAATTGCAAGATTTGCTCACTGCAATGTGCTTCACATTGTACAAGCAAAAGGATGATATTGCCGTATGGCAAAAGGCTTCCGACAGTTCCTGCTATGATACACAACTTTCTAACCCGGACGCTTACCCACCGAAGTGTGATGACAGTCTTGAACCTGACTCAGCATGGTACACGCCACTGCGGTCTTGTGTGGTTGTTCCATCCTCAAAAGTCAAGAAATTAGCGCTAAATGCTATTCCTAAATGGCCCGAGAGACTGCACTCAACACCTGAACGAATTTCAAATGTCCAGGGCGGTAACAACAATGCTTTTAAGTATGACGACAGCACGTGGAAGATGAGAGCGAAGCACTACAAGAAGTTGCTTCCTGAACTTGGAACTGACAAGATTCGAAATGTTATGGATATGAACACTGCTTACGGAGGCTTCGCAGCAGCTGTAATTTCTGATCCACTGTGGGTCATGAATGTAGTCTCCTCTTATTCTCAGAACACGCTTCCTGTGGTGTACGACAGAGGTCTCATTGGTACCTACCATGACTGGTAATTATTGTCCTCTGCCTCCATAACTTCATATACAGGCAGGACATAATACATTTTGATCTTCACGTAGTACTGATTCACTCTTATGTTCGCAAATAGGTGTGAAGCCTTCTCAACGTATCCACGAACGTACGATCTCCTTCTTATCGACAACCTCTTCACTGCTGAGAGCCACAGGTACGGACATTGTACTGATTATTCATTATATCCTATTCCCTTAAGTTCTGCTAGTGTCATGTGATTATAACACGCCTTTGTTCATCCTCCGATCAGATGTGAAATGAAGTTTGTTCTCATAGAGATGGACAGAATCTTACGCCCCACAGGATTCACCATCATCCGAGAACCTACGCATTTCATTGATGCAATCTCAACCATTGCCAAGGGCATGCGATGGACCTGCAGAAAGGAAGAGACAGAAAACAAAACTGAAAACGAAAAAATCCTAATCTGCCAGAAAAAGCTCTGGTATTCGTCAGAGAGCTCTTGATGCAGTGATGCTCCATACGAACATAGAACTAAGTACACTACACATTCATCGTATACACCAAAAGGTAATTCCTTGCCCACAGTAGCGCTCAGAGTTGTTAGCAGCAACCAGATTACTCGAAGCCTGCACTGAGTCCACAATATGAATTTTTCTATTGAAGATATAGTCATCTATCGGTAATACGCGGTACTTTCTTTCTTAACTTCTGATACTCTCCCCTATAGATTCATACTCTTAACAGTGCTTTCCCTTCTCCACCTCAGTTCTATCGATCCCTATGTTCGTATTTCTTTGTTATCCCTACATATTGTGTTAGTATGTTACTATTGTCGGGGCTTGATGAACATCAACAAGGTTGTACCCTTGCGCAAAAATAGATTTTTACAGTCATTATTATTCTTCCAAGGAAAAATCCGCATTTTGTGTTTATGCATGTTTACTTGCTACTCACTCGATACCATAAAGTTCTCTCTGTTTTTTTTTTTTTTGAAGTGTCCTCTTTTATTTTATATATGAGAAAGATTCTTTTGAGGAACACATATTTATCTGAGAACGGAAGATCAAATCTCAACCATTGATTTTGATTAAATCAATGGTTGAGATTTGATAACTTTACAATTTCAATCACATCATATATTGTGGCCGCTTCGTGTCTTGTGCTAATTTATTTTCTATTTTAATTTTAAAAATATTTTAATCTCAACCATTGATTTAATCAAAATTAATAATTGAGATTTGATCATTACGTTCTCAGATAATTTGTGGCCTCCAAACAATCTTTTTCATTTCTATAAATATAATTATTCATATTTTATCCTCTCACACTGAAGAAGTTGTACATTTTTGTTTGATTACGGAGTTGCAAGAAACAATCTACACATTTCTCATTCACGACTTAAAAACATTCGACATGTTTTAATTTGAGTAAAGCTGGACTGATGTCAAACTTGGAAAGCATCGTAAATATGCGTTGGAAGGCATATTCAGTTATTCACTCACCGAGAAAAAAAAAAGAGAAGATCATCAATAAATTCTTTTGGCTGATGAGAGAGCAGCCACATGACCTAATTTGAGGCGCAACTCCTCTACGGATGGGGTGTGATGTTAAAGTCAGAACTGTCCCAGCGTGCATGTGGCCGCTTTGTTTGCCTTTCACACCTACGCGTTATCCACTTCTCTTTTCCGTACCAAGACTTTTTTTTTCATAACCATCTTCTAAAGCTCTGTTCTTTTGACATTAATTTAATTTCAGTTCATTTTAGTAGCTAAATATTCACTATTTTTAAAATTATTTTAAAAGTGTAATAAGACTTGAAACTATGAGACAAGCTTAAGAC
>JAWWMW010094126.1:0-21583 GCA_035048345.1 Echeveria elegans
CACAAAATTCTCACAAAACCCCCCAAGCTTAGTTACTTACAGGAAACATTCACTAATCAATTCCTCGAGGGATCGACTCTGCTTGCCGCTACACTAGCTGCCTGTAGGAAAATAAATTTAATTTGACGCGTACAACGACGCGTGTCAGTGTACTTGATAACAATAAACAAAAAATTGAGTATTCAATGTAGTAATCTACATACTATTCTTAATAAGTTAATGTGTCTATGTTGTTATCTGAATTTAATTTTAACTTTATTTTATGTTAAGACCGGGGGCGCTAATATAATTTAGCAAAATTAAATTACAAAACTTTATAAATTACATCTATATAAATAAAGTATGAAAGAAATCCATTGGGGGTCGGGCCCCGCCCCCTCTCCATGTGCATCCACCCCTGTATATATATAGTTGTCATCTCGTCATCCCGAGGGAGATGGGATGAGAAGTTGAGGTAACGATGACGAATCAGCTGTATTGGTACGTTTTGGTAAGGAATGCAATCGGCAAATCGGACAAATGTCAAGCGTCCATCGTCCCGACGGCATGCGGCAGAAATAATGTTTTCGATTCCGATGTCATCATTCGATTCCCCTCAAACTTTCCAACGTTTCCCCTCCATTTTTAATTTTAATTTTTTAATTGTTGAAAAATGACAGTTTTGTTATTTGTTGTGAATGACAGGTCAAAACTGGAAATACCTATTTGATGGTGCAAATTCTATTCTATTATAAATATAGATATATCTTTTAAATCATATTATATGTATTTTTTAATTAATTGTCTTCCTTGTTACACTAATCAAAAAAGAGTTACAATTCATTACTGACGAATAGGTAATATGACATTTTAAAAATTGTCCGCATAAATGTTGGTTGGCTATAATCTTGATGACCAAATGAAATCGTGCTAACTGGATGCCGAACAAATAAATTTATAATAGAGCATTTCCAATGCTATTCTTCTAAATATTAATAATATATTTCTTATAATTCAAAAAGTCAATTATAAATACAATTCTTTTAAATTGAATATGTACAAAATTATATTATACTAGAAATGTATAATTCAGATAGTGAAAACTAGGTTTTACTCCAATGGTGTCATGTAAAATGATTATGTATATTTTTTTTGGAATTGTTGATTGTAATAACAAAACTCGTACGAGTAAGAAAACGCAACCAAATGGCTTATTGCAAGCTGCTTGTAGACTTCACAAAAAATCCAATTTATGTGAAATAGCAGTTGCAAGGCTGCATGACCGATGGCTGGATCCAATGGTGGATTCAAAAATTGGCGATCTCTTTGGCGACGGCGCCCACCACTTTAGTGATGTATTCTCCGATCTTCCTGGTTGCGAGGGAGGAGACGGCGCTCACCTCACCTCCCGTCACGCGGACATACACGTCCACCACTTGCGACAGGTCGAATTTCAGAGCCATTCTTCGCTGCTAGATTTTTTGGATTGAGAGTCGGCAATAGAAGAGGATAAAGGCGATGGTTGATTGGGTGGCTAAAGAGTTCAATGTCAAGATGATGAACTGATCAATGATTTCAATTTCGAGTTCTAACTTCAAATAGCTGGAAAAAGGTAAAAACGATAGGAGTATGTGAGTAACAATGACTCAGATGTATTTCTATTTTGTCTTATTCCTAATTCATTTAGCGACGAAAATATATAATTTAGCAACGAAATAAATTTCATAACTATTGACGTGATAAAGACATATACTTATTATTAGTATAGATGAGAAACAAGTATAAAGAAACCAATTGGGTCAGGGATAATATTTTTTCGAAGCCAGCACAGGCGGTTGGACATTCCTTGAAACATTGAAAGTTTTACGCTACAAAGTTTATACTACTTTTTGAGCTAACAACTTCCTATCATTATTTTTTCCAGAACACATTTTTAACGAACCAAGTCTCACGACATACCGCGAGTAGCACCAACAAGTCTCAAAAGTATTTAAAACTCACCTGTAGCACATAATGACCAAATTATAGTCATTCCTACATACAAAACCAACTCTGAGTAACAACAACCAAACACGAATTAATGAAAAAATTAATGAGTAGCATCAAGCATTGTTGCCGCTTCCTCGATCCATCAATACAGAATGTAAAGCAAATACACAAAACATCAAAAGTTAGGATCTCTCGTCAGTCCTTACAATAGAGGTGCAGTGTGTTTCCTAAAGCTACCAACTAATGTACCCCATCTACACCCATTTCATATTACTCATGTCAGTCCCCACAAGTTGCACCTCCAAGGATATGCACCTTTGCCCCCACGTAACGAGTCGAACAAGTTTCAGAAAGAAGAGAATGAAAAGGCACAATTTTTTTACACAGTGAGCACCTAAAAATGATTGCTCGCACATCTTTCAGCTTAACTATTCCCTGATTATGAGTCCACCATATCATCTTGTATCTCATTCGGTGCAATGAGTCCTGGAATGGCAAGCATTCTTTGCCGCTCTCTCTCTCTTTGAGCAGCAGCTTCTTCAGCATAGAGATCCTTGTTGTCCTGAAAAACAATTGAAAAGCATTTCCTAATCAACTCCAAAAAAATAATCTAATGAATCAAAGAAAACCAGGCACTCAATGCACATACCTGAGCTGAAAATTCTTTTGACTGCACAAGAAAATCTCTTATGTGGTCTTTGAAAGTTGACAGATCAAGTCTCGACTCAAAAAGTCCATTCACAAATAGGGTAACCTGGATGGAAGACGCATGATCAAATAAATGCGAATGAAAAAGTAAGATCAAGTAAAAAGATCGAGTGACAGGGAAAAATACCTCTGCTGTAGTCATATTAGGGAAAGATGAGCTTAAAAGTTTTATGGAGTAGTCCTTCACAAAAACCGAGTTATTTGGAAAAGGATAGCTAGCCGATGCAACGTCCCACAAGGGTTCCGTTAAAGCACCAGACTCCACCTTGAAAATTTACTCAATCAACAATTAGTATGAATTCTAATAAATAGAAATATTCCAATTTACAATAGGATTGTCTCAAAAGGTGGGCATCATAAGTTAAATAGAATAGTACCAAGCAAAATAAATGTTGCAGCACTAGGACATGCAACTTGAACCCAGGTTTGTGAAATGTGTCGGTCAGAACAGCAAAAATTTCTTGCTCAATTGTCAAAAAGTATGATCGATAAAACTGATTGCAAAACTCTGAGTTCTGCACACATTCAAGAATAGTGTAAACAAGAGAGGTAATTTTTTTTTTTTTTTTTTTGAGAAAATCGCATCACTGTAACACTCTAACCTGGAAATTTTTTAACATCTCAAGTAGTAGATTTAGCCCAGTTTCAGCAATATTCCTCTCAGTATGCCGAAACGCCCAAATGATTGAATCCATGACAAGCTTCAATTGCTAAAAACACATCACATACCAAAAAGTAAACGCGCAAATGAGCAAATCAAAAACAGTAGGAACTTAGACATTGAAAATTGAAAGAAATCCAAATAAGAGGCCCACCTGGCTTGACAACAGTATCAAAGCCCGAAAGCAATAAGTAGCAATTGCACGGAGAAGTGAGAAAAACTTGAGCCGGTGCTCAGGATAATCCTCAAAGTTTTTTGTAATCATCTGGTCACCAGATTACTTGTTAGCTGAATCATAAATACTACTGACAATACGCATTCAACGACTACGTAACTTTCATGGCTCAGCAATAAACTAATGAAACACTATCATGAGGCAGCCAAATGATGAGAAATATCAGAGGCACATTTTGACACTATAGTTGTTGTCGGAAAAACAAGATGATTTATTGACTATCATAATCATATTATATCTTTAGTATGAATCAACACACCAAAAAAAAGATGAAGATGGCAAGGTCAACAATTTAAATACTCACCTCTAATGTACACTGGAAAATTGCCTCAAAAATTCGAGGTACATCTTCAATCATGGAGCCCTTGTACCTAAACAAGTAAAACAGACACAGACGGGCATTACTTGGTTTGCGTCCAGTATAAGAACAAATTGCTACACAGAAATGCACATAGGATGCACAGGACATCAAATAGTTTAAATAGGTATTATTAACGGAACGTATATATGGAACCACAAATACTTTGCTAACGTGCCTACGCATTCGGGACGGGCTGATTATAGATTGAGAACACACGCCAAATGAATTTTCCCGCAGATGTTTCAGTTAAGAACGAACAACATAGTTTTCTAACAATGCAAAAGTAATGTATACATAATAATGAGACAGAAGACACATACTTGTTAATAATAGTGGCAAAAAGTGACAAAACTTCTGACTCCCTTGCATCCGGTACATTCCTTGCATAATCACCTAAAACAGGATCCATCATTGGAGGCACAAATTGTTTACCAATTTGTGCCTGCTCTTCAGCTTTGTCCAAGAATGTCTCGATGAGTTTAAGTGTCTCCCTCTTCACAGACCTGTTAAAGGGGGTGGGGAGAAGAGACAAGTTAGAATAGCACAACACCACACCTTTTGTGAAGAGGTAAACACGCTGCTAACCGCAATAGCTTCACATAGGATGATTTGGAAGCAAATGGTCCTCCCTCAGCGATGCTGCTAGATATAAGCTCACTGTACATTCTTTTGCCAGTATGGGTAAAGTACATCATGTCAGTAACTCTAGGCATATGACCTGAAATGATTATATAAACATTCGCCGGGTACAGAGCTCACCTGTACACATTAAGCATGTCCAGATATATTTGGGATATTTGAGGCAAGAAGTATGTTCCAAGAGAAGTAGCAGCACTGGTATTTGTCTACTTGCAAGAAAGAGTAAATAATCAACAGATGCATACATATTCAAAGCTAATAATAAGAAATTTGCAATCAGTGAAGCATGTCATTATGCCAAGGAAGGCATTCTTTGATGGCCATTCCAAGAGGATTTCTTAGTTCTGACTGAAGTTTCATTCTAGCACAGGGAATGCTCTGATTCTAACCATACAACTTCAATATTTTTCCTCAAAATTCAAGAAACTAGTATTCGTTTCCATTGATGAACACATAGGACAAAAGGTGGCACAAACCATCCACTATTAATAAACAATGATGAGATGACTATTAAACCTGCAAAATGTTCAGAATAGTCCTGATAACATCTTGATCCTTTAGATAGTCAACACTTAGCCTTGCATGCCCAATAATCTCTGCCCATTTCTGCATTAATAAATGCCCAATTATAAACTGGTTAATTTAAAAGCATACATGCTATATTACCGTTGATGCTAAATAACACAAATGAATAGAGACCTGATTAGGAAGAACCATTAATCTTTGAAGGTATTCATCCCTTTTCAGGTTATCAGATTCAGCTTGAATCATTTGGCCAACCTATACAGTAGGTGGAAAGCACCAACATAAAATACATAATGACTGTGATGCAAGTAATTCTGTATAAGAAAACAATGACGCTCACAGATTCGTAAAATGTATGAATTTGATGGGGTTCAAGATCGGCAACAGTCGCCGCCAGGCCAGTCAAAAGTTCAGATACAAATGGCTCATTCTCCCCGACCTGAATGGAAGATAATTATGCTAAAAATATTCAAAGCACCCACTATATAGGGAGGGATCACCAAAGTCCTCGGCATATATCATGAGCAATATAAGGATAAGCAATTACATATCAAATGATACCTGCACAATTACAAACTTGCGCTTGCACTTTTGAACAATCTTTAAGAATGTATCGCAAGCCATATCCTGAAATCATCAAATAATATCAGGGATTCATTACTCAAATCTCAATAAAAACGACTTGTATCTACCTCATTCGTGAATGATTGGTGCTATATAAAGATTGTAAATTATAGCCAAAGGTAAAACACAGAATTTTGACATATAGCAGTACTAGGACCACACATCATACATTTTGTCATCTGAAAACAAAAACTCACAACACTGGAATTACTCCGACAGAATAATACCTGAACGCCTGGATGTGTTTCATGCATGAACTCAAACAGTTTGTTTACGACTGTTTTCAAGAACTTCCAATGGGCTCTAAGAAATCGGGGATACTGGCCCACAACGTACCTGCCAAGAGCCTTCAATATTAGAATATGTAAAACACAAAAAATAATACAAACGGAACAACAGTACACTTCAAATGTTTTGAAAGAAAAATCACAAAATGATGACTACAGCTATAAAAAATAAAAATAAAAACTGAAAATGTACACCACTAAAGCAGCGGACAACCACTGGAACATTACATGATGTTACTGGCTATAACTGCTTTGTTGTCTTTCCCTTTAGTAATTTCACATAGATTTAAGAGGTCCCGAATAACCGTAACTAAAAATCTGTTTTCCTGCAAGACGAGAAGCAAGGATTAGTAACTATCTTTCAATACAATGTAGTTACAGCACACACTCCAACCAACGCAAACAAAGTAGAACTGATCGTTTGACTAGAAATCTCATTACCAATAGTTAAATGTATCACATCAAACAACAAAGAAACCGTCCTATTTGACATAAAACAAGCTGAACATATATATTAGCTCTCTTAAAGATAGAATGAACCCAACTATCACTATCTTAAGGATGGAGTCAGCACCGTGCAGCCACATGGCAAAGGGAACAATGTGCACTGACCGACTCTGATTTGCAACATGAATCAACTCAGCCTTACTTTCATCATACAAACTGAACAAGCCTACGAATGAGTGTGAAACAGGCTCAACATGAAGTAATACACTAATACCAGCATTACATATCAAAAGCAATAATGAAAAGATGGCCTGAATGTAAACCTAAAACTGCTGGAAAATGGCATTAGGGTGTACCTGTTCCTCAGCCATTGAACCTGAAATAGATCCAATTGCCCAGCAAAGTGTGTTTAGGTTGTTCCAGGTACAGTCTTTCCCACTTAGCTGTTCACTCAGTTTCCAAAGCATCTGAATTAGCAAACACAAAACAAAATCAAAGAGGGCAAAATTTGAATCAGGTTCTCAGCACAAAATGATATATAAAGTCACCACCACACTAGCCACTAGAACATTATTAGTTTCTATATTAAGTACTCACTTAATGTTCATTACGAAAGATAAATAGAAGTTACAAGTGCAGCTACAACACACCTGCTTTTCAGTGTCTTCATGATCCAGGTGTGACAAATAAATTAGTGTCTCCCGCATGATCTGCCAGCATCACATTTAAATCATTAAAAAAACTTTGCAATTACCCATGAGTCCAACAAGGAGTTCACAAAAAAAAACAAAAAAAATCAACCAAATTAAACATCTATTACAAGATAACATATGTTTAAAAACCTTATATTGAAGAAGAACATCATTATCCTTCATGGTTTCTCGAACAATGTTGCCATTTTCATCTTCAACAATCAAAACCTCCTCAGGCTTCGCCATTCGACAAATCATAAGCAACCGCAACTTGGACATTGTAGTAGAATAAACCTGACGTCTCTGCAGGAGCTGTGCTCCTTGCCCACCAACCATATTGAGCATTGGCATCTACACATTCCAACAGTCCAGTAAACACAGTGTGATACCGAATCATTCGAAGACCAATAGTAAATCAATGTTACAAACAGTACACATCCGTCACAAGAAATGACAGTATGGCCCAACAGAAGCATCTCGTGGTTGTTGTGAAAGTTCAGTACAAATGAAAAAACCAGGGACACATCATTAGAGTTTCAACAAAAAAATATTAATATTGTATAACATATGATGCAGAGGCTTGGTCGTAAGGATTGTTGATTAAGAGATGGTAGTGAAAAAAGCTTGGTTCTCTAAGAACAAACCTGCAAACCCATCATTGTAGCTGTCATAGCTGGATTATCCAAATTGCTGTCAGACTGGAAAAGCTCAGAAACTAGGGAATACCAATAATCCAAGCAAACCTAATACATGCAGTACCGAGAAATAGTATGATTGAGACACTCAGCGATTTCAAACAATATAGCAAAAAATGAAACCATGAAGAATCAAAAACACATACCTTGAAAACCTCAGTGTCATCTACGTAAGATATGCTAATTAGATACTCAAGACCCAGTAAAAGCGTTTCCATATTTTCTTGATTAGCTTCCAAAACTAGTATATGACTCTGCAACAAAATCAATGGAATACTTTTTAAAAATAACCGCAGAATTTCACTTTGTAACGAATCCTGATAAAATCCGCTTGCCTTATAGAATGACGTGAAAAAAAGAGCTAAATTTTGAATAAATGCCTGTTACAGGGAAAACAGGAGAACATTATAACTAATAAACAGTGCACTGAAAGCAGGAGAACTTAAATAATCGTCAAGAGTATAGCAGATTCACATATTCTAAAAGATTGATCCAACCAACTATATAAAATACCTGCTCATCGCTGTTTCCTTGTGCATAAGCATCCGGAATATTGGTTGATAATGGAAGAATTATCTGTTCAATATCAAGCAAGAAAACATCAAACATCCAAACATACTCCACTACCAGTTGCAAAAGAACAGCTATAAAGCAATAGAAGAATGAATGTAAAATGTAGCAGTCAACAACTGCAGGTAATAAAAAAGACGTCAATTAAAAAATGTATGCATGCCTTAGCTACAGTATTTTACAATCACCTGCAACTCACCTGCAACTGGGCCATGAATATGTTGTACATTTGAACATACTGGGCATTATAAAATTCACCAAAACTAAGAGCTGCAACCTGCACAGAAAAGAAAATGTAGCTAAGTTCGCTAATAGCACTATTACTCGAATGGAAGGGGATTCTAAGGACCTCTGTTAAACATTGGAGGGTAAGATTCCTGTATCCTGGCACGGGGAAAATTTTCAAGAGTGTTTCCAGCTGTGATAAAGAACGTCCAATTAAAATGTGATACTCAAAAATCCAATACGAAAGTAGGGTCAAACAAAGAGAAGGAGATGAAGGAACACACCAGTGGTGACTCAAAAATATACCCAAGTGGGATCCAAGAAAGGAAGGCATGCAGAGTGGCTAGGGTTGCTTGTATAAGTTCAACTCTCTGTGAAGCTGACAGGACATACAAGCACAGCTCATGAATGAGTTGAAACTCACTGCAGTCGGAAAACACATGTGAGTCGGTAACTCAGAGATAGTCACATAATTAAGATAAGACACTGAATCTAGTTCTATCATGTGTATCTGAACAATCACAGTTGAACCAAAATGAGAGGACAAGGCAATAAAGGGTATTCTACACCGCTACGTCACCAGATTACTAGTGATAAGTTACCTGTTCAGAGACTGTTTAAGTTCTTTAATCTTTTGTTGAGTCATTTCCCCTCTAGAGAAATCAAATACTTCTTCACTCAAAAGCTGGGAGGTAAACACATGTTAGCTGGAAAGACCGCATCATCTCAAGGTACTGCTAGGTGAGAACAGCAACATTGATTGAAAAACACTCACTTTTAATATTGACATGCAATTCTCACAAATGGTCTCGCTGGTTTTTGCAGCTGACACGAGATCTGGTATAAAACTCCTCCATCGAGCTGGCCATTCATGCTTTAGAACCTGCAATGTCAACAGACATTATTAGATCATTGGAAACATGGTATATCAGGAAAAGAATAGGTTATATATAGATGTTAAGGAGCCAACTGCCACTAAATACCTGAACCAAAATAATATTCAATTTGTTGACGTACAATCTTTCCTGCCTGAATGAGGCCTCTTTACTTGAAAGCTGTGAAAGAAGCAAAAAAAACTCAGTGTTCCCAAAGCTTCGACTAAATGTAAAAAATGAAATGCAAAAAATGAAGCGATCTTAAAACCTGTACGATGACTTCAGATATATAGTTTTTCATGCCATCACGCTCGTCAACAGGCAAGGCATTCCACCTGTACTTAATGACACCTTCAAGAACCTACAAGAAGAAAAGACGTGATTCCTCACCATCAGCATCAGTCATAGCATGAAACACAAACCCTGCATGTACAGCCTCTCAAAAAGTGTTGAATATTTTGGTCAGCTGAAACTGAGACTTCTAAGTTCAGCCGCATAAGTTAGAAAAGTCTCTACTGTGCTTGAACTGGAATATGACTGGATCATATGGACGCTAACTCATGTTCTTTGCGGGAGAAGTGTTTCATAGATAGGTGCTACTTACTTCAAAAACATTTCCAACTTTTCATTATTGAGTAAGAAAAAACAGGATGATCACAACCAACCTGCAATGCAAAGAACTTTGTGTTCAGGTTCTGAGAATTTTGGAGTATATGCACCACCTGAAGCCAAGTGTCTGGATTGTTTTGCAAGTCCCGTAGTATTTGGTCAGCAGCAGCTCTCTACAAATCAGGTGCAAAAACCGTATCAATACCCTTGCCTTACTAACTTGAGCTACTTTACAATAACTTGTAAGAGGCCCAACATTATTCATCTAGTAAAGCACAACAATTCATGTTGAAGACTATACTTGAGACATCAATTGAGTCTCAAATTAGAAACAGAACACTCTGTGTCAAATAGCATATGGGGCTTTAAGATAAAAATGATATCAGTCTCTTTAACACAACCATTCTAAAGACATACGTAACCAGTGATATGATTCCTGAGGATGAAATCTACTTCCAGTTCGGTTCACCTTCAACTGTCAACTAATGATACATATAACCGGAAGCTGAAGTTACAGAACTAAGCAAAACTATGGAAATTGACCACCTGAATATCACAACCCACTGTTCCACTGACGTACTAGATGAAATTGTGCCAAAAAATTAAAATTCTCTCCTTTCACATCACATCACACTCTTCATCCCTGAATCTAACCAGGACACTAATGCATATATGACAAGAAACAAGCCCATCAAAGCAGAGAACAGTGCCCCAACCCAGTCCATAAATAGTGGTAGAGTTCCAATCGAATCGACCACAAACACAGACATAATTTAAAATAATGGTAATTGGTAAAACCCTATAACAGACGCGAAACACAATAAAATCGAAAATAGAAAGCAGAAAAAAGAGACCTCCTGTTTGGAGCCAGTGCCGTAGAAAGCAGCAACGGTGGCATCAAGTACGGAAACATCGATAGGTTTAGACAAGTCTCTCAACTGGTCGGCGGCCATGGATGCAGACGGCCAGACTAGACGACGACGACGATAAGGAAGAACAAGAGAGGAGGCCAACTGGAAAGGAAACCCTAAGTCGGAGTGAGCGACTGTTTAAAACGCTAGTTAAATTGCGGGTCAGGCGATCGGAGGGGGGGGCAAAAGAAACTCTTCTCTGCTTCCTTCTATTCTGTCAATCAATAATAAATAGTATATTATAATTATTTATACTTTTTTTGCATTTTTATTTTATATTATATTATAAAAGCTGATGAAGGGGAGAGGGAGGAGCGGTTGCTTGAAATTGAAGCGGATGTTGGTTAGGAGAGAGAAACTGTACTCCACATAGTCATTACTCATTACTATTAAAATACTACTAGTACTTGCTGCACAGTCTCGACTATGCATTTACATTTTTGAATTTCAATCGAGTAAAAAAAATGAAATTTCAATTTTTTGTAAAAAAATTTAAAATAATATACATGTACATATGACAATAATACAATTTTATATACTTGTATTAAAATTTCACCCAAAAAAACTCAGATTAAAATTCATAAAAACATTTACAGCTGCTACAACAGAGGAAGCTGTGAGGCGACATAGAAAGAATAAACAAAACCAACCAGTGATTAAATGCTATCAAAAGTTGAACCAGCAAGGGACCGCAACATCTTTTGTAGTAATCAGAGCAAGAACTACCAAAGAGTAAAAAAGGAAAGCTAGTACTCAAACTCTGTAACGCGCAAGTGACCTTGATAATGGATTACAAAACTTTGGTAGTACCAGTAGTATATAGCTCCATCAATGGTAGAGCATTTTTAAACACCATTACACGGTTTCCTTCAAAAAGAAGCACATCCCATGCTCTAAGAAGTAAAACAAATAGGATACATGTATGCAACAACCTATCAAGAGGCACAAATGCAAGAAAATCAAAAGAGAGTTGGATGTAGAGGCCTTACCACTTTGTCAAGAAAATCCACGCGACCTGCACTCCCAAGAAATCCAGATGATTAACTGTAGCAATAGCATAAAGATATG
Source organism: Echeveria elegans (assembly GCA_035048345.1). Classification (NCBI taxonomy): domain Eukaryota; kingdom Viridiplantae; phylum Streptophyta; class Magnoliopsida; order Saxifragales; family Crassulaceae; genus Echeveria; species Echeveria elegans. Next base: position 12,101 of record JAWWMW010094126.1, read on the forward strand.
AAAACCTACAAACGCAATAAAAACTATACAATAAGCTAAGTGTAAAAATATAGTAGCTGAATCAACAAACCTTGTAGTAAGTACAGATGGAGACTACATGCGCTTCTTCAACAACAAATGTATACATTCTACGTCCAGATTCCGCATCAGAAACCTAAAAATCATAACAAAAGCTATTTGAGAAAGGGCAATAATTTATACACCCTGGAGTATTTAAACAAAATTTCAAAATCAACAAAATTAAACATTTACAACCCATAAACACAGCATAAGTCATACACCGAAAATAATAATAATAATAATAGTGTCAACAAAAGCGAGACACACCTGAACTTCGAAAACGATGCTATGATAGTAACACCTCCTTGTAAACAACATTTTTAGTGAAAACTCCTCTTCGTTTACCCAACTTACCATTTTGACTAATAATTTAGTGGTCTGGCCAGAAACACCTCTTGATAATGCAACGTACAACTGACCATGACCAAACACATGATTTCTTAGAAAAATTCCCACGTTGGGAATTGTCTGGCCCTGTGACTTATTAATTGTCATTGCGAAACTAACTCGTATTGGAAATTGATTTCGTCTAAGGACAAAAGGTAATCCACTATCATCCTCACTATTTAATGGCATTCGATGAAGGAAAACTCTAGTTCCAGAACAATGTCCCGTTATGATTTCGGCATCAATGAAGTTTGTAGTTAGATTTCTACAAATTAATCGAGTACCATTGCATAACCCCATCTGTGGGTCCAAATTTCTCAAAAGCATTATTGGACATCCTATTTTCAATATGAGTTTGTTGGGTGGTAGGCCATTCGGACATAAAGAATTCAAGAACTCGGATTGATACAAATTGTGAATGTCGTCCTCAACATCATCCCATGAAATGTACTCCCATTCATCTCCTGAGAACCTCTCAATTACCATAGTGTTCAATCTATCAACATCTGTATTTTTAGGAGTGATTATAGCCCTCGTCACCATGTAGTTTGAGTCGTACATGTGGCGTTCCATATCTGGAAAAATGGAGTCAATTAACACATGAATAGAGTGTTCATTCTCCCAAGGTATTACCATCATATCAGGAAGTCTCACAAAATCATCTTGTAGTGTTGGTTCACGACCATCGCCCACACGCAATAAAAAGTCACCAAAAGATGTATCATCAATTGAGCGCATATTGTGCCGTAACTTTAGAACTTCAACATTATTCCAAAAGCTCGATTTAGAGATGCTGGCTGCTACTTGTTGACATCTGTTACCCTTCCTTACAATTGGCAGAACTTGTCTGAAATCACCACCAAAAACAATAATTTTACCTCCAAAAGGCATAGAGTTGTTCATTATATCCTGTAAAGTCTTGTCTAATGCGGAAAATGCATATTTATTTGTCATCGGAGCTTCATCCCACACAATTAATTTTACCCACCTCATTAATTCAGCAATGTCGCTTTGTAGGTTTATTCCACAACAACTATCAGCATCTGCTCTCAAAGGAATTTTAAACCTTGAATGTGCAGTTCTTCCTCCGGGTAAACATGTGGCCGCTATTCCAGAAGAAGCCACTGCAAGAGCAATATTTCCACGACTTCTAACGTTAGCCAACAAAGCTTTATATAAGAATGTTTTTCCAGTACCACCGGGTCCATCTAGGAAAAACAAATGATTTTCTTCTTTATCAATAGAGTCCATGATTTTTCTGTATGCGAGCATCTGATCCGAGTTTAGCTTTTCAACAGATGTGACATCTTCAATTGATACATGCATTTGAAGTTCATCAAGAATAATCTGTGGAATACTCTCACCCACATTAATATCTCTGGATATTGTTGGTAGATCATAGTCAGATAATCTTTTTCCATGAATTTCCAGTAACATGTTGATCTCCCACAACAAATTATTTACTGTTAGAAAATTGGGCGCACATGTCAGTGGAAAAGAGGCGTCCATCATGTACGGCTGAAATTGTGTCCATAGCTCACGGACACTCGTAGGATTGCAAGAAACCAACAATGATACAAAAAGTCTTCGAAGGGCAGATGGCATGTGCACTTGACTGGCTTCTATCAAAGTTTGTTGTACATAATCATTGCGCTCCAATAATCCAAGCTTTTCTGAAGCTTCCTTGTAAGTTGCACATACATGACCATTCACAGTACGAAGTTCTTCAAATGATCTTGGACCTTTCACATGATACAACAGTATTCGAAGGTAAAATTTATCACCCTGGTACGGAGACACGGTGTATATTCTTCCAATAACTCTATTATGTGTTATGCGTCGAGTCCATTCCTTGCGTCTTGCATTCCATACAAAGTATTTTGGAAATTCATGATAAAGATAAAGTCTCGTAATGTGTGGTTCTGATTCTTCACAAAGAACTCTGTAAGCATTGTTTTTGAGTTACTTTCATTCTGTAGTATATCTGTAACTCTTTCGTCGGGCATGAAACGAACTGTTTGCATGTCAGGCAAATGAATTGGCAGTCTATAAACAGATGGATATATCCTGCTCATTTCAAAAGCAAAAATATGCCACATTGCTTCAGGTGCGGATACCCACCTTCCGTCAACATATTGCTGTATCTCATCATTATTACCTTCAGGACGACGGACTTCAAGCATCACCCTATCCGGCCCCTTGTAGACATACTTGTATAAATATTTGACACAGGATATACTACTGGTTACTTCAACGTTGATATGACAATCATATTTCAAAAGCAACCATGGATTGTACGGAACAACCCAACTATTGTCAACAAACTTTTGATTACAGTTATCAAGGAGAATAGGTAGGCCACAACGTCTTCGGTAAGTAGGATATGAATCCAATCCTCTTGTTGTTTCGTTAGAAAAAGGCTTGGGGAATTTTTTTTTGCAAGAACCATGCCTCATACATGGATAGCGTCGATCATTGTGGTCATGTGGCCCATGTATCATGTGTTTTATAACAGTTGCATAAAGTAGTGGCTCGTCCTCCTTAAAAGGAATTTCTGCTCTGACAACTGCGTCATACTCATCAGGATTTCGTAATTTATCATGTTCAGCTAGTATGATGAGCATATGTGCATGTGGTAGACCTCGCTTTTGATATTCAACAACATAAGCATACGAAGCAACTTGCCCCAAAACACTTTTATAGATAATATCTTGCTTGAATTCTTTTAACTTAGCTTTAAACACACGACATAATAAGTCAGGTCGATCTTGAGGCGACTGTCCCGGAAGCAACTGTTCCTTTATTTCACGCCAATTTGGGTTGCATGTGATTGTTATCATGAAATCTGGCATTCCAAAATGATGTACCAAACACATAGAATCTTGATATCTTTGATGTTGATCACGATTGCTTCCAACAAAGGAAGATGGCAATACATAAGATTTTCTACCAACGTTTCCTGGAAATTTATTTGTACATTTTAGTTTCAAAGTTTTTGAAAGAAAAATAATATAATGTTTAGCAAACGTTGGCCAATACCTGCATCATTTTCACCGGTGCTAAAGTAGTCTTGCAATCCTTTATAAATATCAGCGCGAATAGTATGTTGATGACTTCTAATCCATCTTAATTTTTGAGTCTCAATCTTGACGTAAATATCAACAACGTATTGTTGCAAAAGACGTCCTCCGCGAAGCAGAAGAGACGAATCACTTGGTCGAATCTAAGAAAAAATTATTGTTAATAACATTTAGTAAAAAAATTTAAATATCAAATTAAAAATGGTAATACCTGCAACATGTTCGAGTAAAAAGCGCGACATGTCACTGATCCACCATTTATATTTTGGGTGTTGACATCCCAACCGTAAGAACCGTAAGGCAACAGTAGAACGTATTGCAATGGGTCATAATATCCAGCAATGTCTGGAATATTTATTAGATTTCCACCCACTGCCTGAACGATTATGTCTCGTGCATTTAAATTTTCGACACCATCTCCATCAACAATAATAACTGCAACTTGAGAAGCTGTTGGGAGACTATACTGATGCATACTTCGTGCTTGTTGCTTGATAACCAATTTACATGTAGGTAAATCTTCCCGTTGACCCATCTGACGCAACACTCGTACAAATGGATTGAATCTCTGAAGTATACATTGTATCTTGGTCACCAAACTTCGATGAAGTGCATCACTCTCGAGCATTCTATTTTCGATCTCATGATCCGTGTCCAATATATATGATTGAGCATATCTGGTCCTTGCTTCCTGGACGGGAATAAGACTTCCTATTCGATGATAAATTGCTCCATGTGCACGGAATGTGTACACACCTCCACCACCTCCAGCCAAATTCTCGTCATAATACACTCCCATAGATGTAAATGCGAAAGCATTGTTATACACACGTATATATTGTCTGAAATGTCGCCCTTCTGCTGTTTGAGCAGAAAATAACTCGATCATTTCAGGCGGACTGGTATAACGCGGCAATGTTAATTTTCCACCAAGACAACATATTTGAGACGACTCTCGCTGAAATAGTGTTGCTTCACAATGAGGACATGTTCTAGGGTTTTGGAGGAAATGTTTTAGATTTGTTGGTCTTTCATGATATCTACGTCCTATGTTATGATATCCAACTGCCCCTCTTCTTTGACTTATCCCACCAACTTCGTAATCTGTTTATTTCAAATCAGGGATGCAAGGATATCCAGTTAAGTAAACAATAAAATGAGCACACATGTGATATGAACGAATCACATGGTTGACTTCATGATTAGTAGTTAGATGAAACAAAGAACCTTGTGTGTCATTTTCGTCTCTTATTGTAATCAAATGCCGATCATCTTCAACGTCTGAGGGGGTTCGGAAAAAAGGTACTTATATCACAATGAGAATCATAAAGAAATCATACAGTGGGGATAGAAAAGTACCTAGTGTTGTATTATTTTGTGTTCTACTCGAGCTCCCTTGGTACCAGTTACATGGAAGATGAGAAGTTTGATATAACCTCCCATTTGGCAGCTCTAAATCACTCGATTCAACATTTTCATCTAATATAAAAACCAAGATTCAGTTGGTGAGGTAATAACAAATTTGTGAAAAAGAAAACAAATCTGAATGTATTAAATGAGCAGAACTTTGTTACCGTTGCATGTCATCAAGTTGTCATGAATTACAATTCTATTTGCCGCTATGCGTTGTCTTTTTGAGTTTGCATGTCGTTCTTGTCGACCTCGAATGTATTCTTCAGACATTGTCTTTTTTATCTTTGGAAAGATTGTCTGCATAAACATCGTACTTCAGCGAAAAAATTTACATTTTTTTTTTTGCTAGAGTCATGTAAGAGACAACGCAGAGTATGGACAGAACTTCGATTAAAAATGTTAAACAAATATAAGGCAAAAGGTACAAAATAAACTTCGATTAAATCAACTGTAAAAATAAACCTAATTTTAAAAATCATCAACAGCACAACTGAGAATGTGACAAATATATTACCTATGGACCTCAAATAAGGAAATTGATGTCATCCATCAATTTCACAGAACTCCGGAAATTCCTTAAAACTTTTCCAACCAAAAACAAATCCCTAGCAATCAAAATCTCACACAACTAAATCAACTCTAAAAATAAACCTAATTTAAAAAATCTTCAACTGCGTCTGGATCTTTGGGTAACGAAATCAACATCATCATCAAATACAAATACAAAATCGATTACAACTTCAAATTCGATGATATTGGATTCAGCGTTTAGGCATACCTTGCGATTGGTGAAGTGCCGGCGATGGCTCGGTCGGAATCGGCGACGGTCGATTGCGAAGACAGAGACGGAGAGGAGATGGCATGAAGAGAGAAAGAGAAAGATAACACAGATTTGAGTTTACGTATCAGATATGCAAAAATTGCAAAGCTTCGGTTGAGGATGATTGCTCTTATGCGTAATTAGTTTATTGATTAGGGGCATTTTGGGGATGAAATTGTGGGGGAAAAGGTAACCGGCAATTCAGGTGTTCCCGTTTTATATATAGGAAGATTAAATAAAATCGGTCATACTATGGGTGGTTTAAATTAATAAGCACTAAATAATTGAAATCTTAAAACTAAAATATATTTATAGCATTTTTATAATTTCATTTTTTAGTTAGGGCCCGTTTGGTACAAGTACAATTTCAAAAGAATGAAGAATCAAAATGATGGATGATTCGTTTCTAAAATAAGTTTGGAATGAGAAAGATTTTTTTTTCTTTCATTTTTTGGAATCATGCATTCCAAACTTCATGAACAACTTGATTCCTTCCAAAATTTTCAATGAATAACTCATTCCAACTTGATTCAATAAACTTTTTTGACAAATATTTTAATTTTAATCAATTTTAAAGAAAATATAAATTAAAAATGTTTTTAAAAATATTTATGTTTTACAGAACGACTGATTCCCACTCTGAACCATACGCTTCGCTAAATGAATGATTCAGATTTCATTCCGACTTCGTTCCATTTGCGAATAAATTCTAATTGCACATGACATACTAATGAGAAACAACAAATTGAAAGCAATCATTAAATTTAAAAAATTACTGCTTATGTCAATTCATTCAATCTCATAAATCATACAACATCTATATATATAATATAATTCATTGTCCACAATCACACACATATGGCGACGGAAATTTTCGTCGCTAAAACCTATCATTTCGTTGCTAAAAATAGTATGAGAATAAGACAAAACAAAAAAACAAAAAACAAAAACAAAAAAGGAATATGACAAAATATTAAAAATGAAAATTTTAATTTTTATAAATTCATATATACAAATTTAAATTTTAAAATTTAAAATTGAGCGGAACACATTGGAAAATTTGAGGAGAATCGAATGGAGATATGAGAATAAAAATAACTTAAAATTAAAAAAAACTAGAACGGAAAAGTTGGAAACAATAAGGAGAATCGAATGACGATATAGATAAAACGTATATTCACATCTGGTCTCGTCGGAACGACGGGCTCACCTCTACTACAGAGAGAATTCACTGTCTTTTTTGTTGTGAAATGACTAGATGATCTTTTTAATTGTACATTTGAGTTATAAGAATAAATTATCATTTCCTGAATCAGCCATCAAACATTGATTCTATCAAATCCATACCCTATTAAAAAGAAGTAAAACGTTAAATGAGTGATAATCGAAAAAATATTACCACATAGGAGCGTTTTATGCATCCGATGAAAATTGTGTACGTTACTTTTTTAAGGGTTCATTACAGAAAAAGACTAATATGTGTAATATTTTTTCAGATGACACCACTTAGTTTTAATTTCACACTTAAACATCCTCATCTTTTCTCCGATAACAATTCGTCACCATCCATCACAATTAACGGCAATTAGACCCTTCAATTGTATTTTAGAAACATCAGGAGTCCGATTGAAAATTCAATTAATACAATCGGACCCCATTATAATAAAATTAATAAAAAATATTTATTACTCATCAAAATTACAATAAAATTAATAAGAAATAGTTAATACTCACAATAATTATAATATTAAAATATAAAAACTAAATTTTTAAATAAAAAAATTAGAAATAAAAAAATTTAATTTTAGTTTTGAAATCAGAAAATTTTATTTTTAATTTTTAATTTCAAAATTTAATTGTAATTTTTCTGTTTTAGTTTTTAATTATAATATTGTGCAATAAAAATTAAAAAATATAGATATTAATTCTTACTTTTTAGTTTATAATTTAAAATTTAAAATTTAAAATTTTAGAGTTAATTATAATTGTGAGTATTAAATATTTCTTATTAATTTTATTGTAATTTTGAGGAGTATTAAATATATCTTATTAATTTTATTGTGTGGGGTCTATTATATTAATTAAATTTTCAATCGGACCCCTAATGTTTCTAAAAATATAATTAAAAGGCTTAAATGCCATTAATTGTGACGGAGAGTGTTTGAATCGTTAACGGCGAAAAGATGAGGGTGTTTAAGTGTGAAATTTAAACGGATATGTGTCCTCTGCAAAAAATGTTACATATACGAGCCTTTTTCTTTAATTAACCCTAGACAATTAAAACTTAAAAGTATGGTTTTTTAATTCAAAACTATGATTTTCTTGACTCGACACACATGTTGTTGTTGCTTTGCTTTGGTCAAAGTCAAACGGGTCGGTCGAAATTCAGATCGAGTAATTAAAAGGAATCAATTTACTCGACCATTAAGAAGCATTTTAATGGAGAACACTTATGAGAAGAAGGCAAGAGAGTTGAGGTCATTATGATGGAAATTCAGGGAGTAACATAATGAGCGGTTTTGAAGAGTTTTGTATTCCCTCATAATGATGGGGAATCAAGAATCTTCAAGAACTCTACATAAAGAGAGTCATGAAGAACAAGAAGAGCTCCCAAAAATGCCAGAGCCAAGAGCCTTTGAGCAGGTCACAAAATTCTCAGAGTAAAACAAGAGAACTTTTCTCTCTATCTTTACTCGACCGGTTCCTCTCCATTTCCATTTCCAATTTCTGCTTGAGCACATCAACTCGACCATCAAGAATAAAGAAGAAGCAACAATACTTTGAAGACCCAGCAACATTACTGAGTATTTTTTTAACTAAAACTCTGTTTTTATATTTTTATTTCAATCATGTATTGTTTCTCACTCGATATGAGTGAGTAGTTGTTTTGATGACAATGGTCCAACGGATCCTTGGGGTACTCATGAGTGATTAAATGAATTTTACATATATTTTATGAATGATTTTTGGTTGAATCAAATATACTTCACTTATGCTTGTGTCAGGGAAGAACGTTTGTGAACCTAATAGAATTGTTTGAGCAGTTTTTCTAAAGAAGAACATTTGTGAACCTATGATAGCTCTCATTGCATACACTACAAAAAAAAGACGATTTTGCGACCACTAATATGGTCGCAAATGGCAACAAAATGGTCGCTATTCACAATTTGCGACCATATGTTGGTCGCAATCACTGGTCGCTAAAACGTTGGTCGCTAATGCATGTTTGCGACCAATTGGTCGTTACTTTCGGACCACAGATGTTTGCGACCACTTGGTCGTAACTACTAATAAAAATTTAATTTCGGAAATTAAAAACATTTGCGACCACGTGGTCGCACAAAATGAATAAAAATATAAATTCGTGAATTAAAATGATTTACGACCACGTGACATAATTGCGACCACTGTACTGTGTGCGACCACGTGGTCGGTAGAGATTATTGCGACCACGTGGTCGGTAGAGATGATTGCGACCACGTGGTCGGTAGAGATGATTGCGACCACGTGGTCGGTAAAGAATTGCGACCAAGTGGTCGGTAAAGGTTTGCGACCACGTGGTCGCAAACGGGTAAGATTTTTTTTAAAAAAATAAAAAATTAATTTTCATATATAAAATTTACACAAATAAATTTTAATAAAAATAAAAAAATATTAAATATTAAACTTAATATATTAGAAAACCAAAATGTTTAAACAAAATATTTTTTCATATATAAATAA
>JAWWMW010094165.1:0-11486 GCA_035048345.1 Echeveria elegans
AAGAATGAACTTAAAAGGTTTCCAAGGAAAAAAGGACTTCTAAAGAACAAGGAACCTGGGCATTAAAATTGTAAGGGTAGACTCTATATATAGATATACTAGCGTACCATCCGACGGGGATGCGTCGTCCCGAATGTGCAATCGAATATGTCAAATACGGACAGGACTCGATCGATCAATTTTTGGGCTTATGTGGTCCGTGTAATTTAAAACTTGTAATTTTAATTTTTTAATGGGTCGTACTGGTCCCTTGTGTTATGTGATAATTTAAACGGGGTCATGTGATCTGTGTAAATTTAAATTTTTAATGGGTTGGACTGGCCCGTGTTGTTAAAACCCGATCAAATGGAATTTTTAATATTTAATTTTTAATGGGTCGAGCTGGGCCAGTGTGTTCTGTGTAAATTTAAACAGGTTCGTGTGGTCTGTGTAATTTTAAATTTTAAATTTTTAATGGATCGGGCTGGACCCATATGGTTTGTGTAAAAATAAATTGAAAAACTTAAAGGTAGGGCACATAGAATAGTTCATATTTGAGCTTCCATTCACTTGTTACGTTATATATACAGACATATGATACAAAGATAACAAAGCATTATCCACCAGCTAGAGCTAGACCAAGGATTTTGTCCAAGCAGAGATAGGAAACTTCCAGCTAATTACATAGTAATAGTAGTAATCAATTAATACCCACAGCAACACCATCACATTAACCATCACATTACACTAAAATGCAATGTGGATACTTATTAGAACAAGAAATCACATTAAATGCTATCAATTGTTCAACAGGCCAGGAAGAGATTACAGAAGTAATTTAGGTAAAAGATTTTAGAAAACCCTAATAAAATTTTCAGGCCTATAAACGCAGAAGAAGCTTGTATGTCAAGTATCAAATCGTGTCAAACCATGTAATGTAAACATCAACATCAAGGACCGGTAAAGACAAAAATGAAATGGATGGACCTTGGAAAAGTCCGTCAACTGCTTTGCAGCGAGGCTGGTGAGAATACTTTGGTTTGTAAAAACTAACAAGAAGTTGCGGAGGACAGAATTTATGTATTACTTCATTGTATCAAAATATGTACTGCAGTATAAATCTGGTGAGGTCAGTTTGAAGGTGGAGAACTTACTGAAAGGCTCAGTGATGATATTTACACTACTGAATTCCTATTTACAAATATTTGCTGCTACATACATTTCCACACACTGAACTGCCATGATCCATGTCACTGTAGTAATTTCGGTGTATGGATACTAACAGTGTCTCTCATGGATAGCAAAAACAGATCCGACCGGGTTTTGGCGGCGCCAGGGAACAAAGCATACCAATAGTTGAGGTGATGCAACTTAACACCATCAATGAAGAGCAGTGGCAAGCATGCAGCTGTCATAGGTTTAGATGTGTTACAGACTGCAGTAACAATGGGTCGATCCTATTACCAAGTGGATGATTTGATCGTTTGTATATCATGAATGCTATAGCTGCAACGAGACCAACACTTCTAGCAAGCCATCCTGGACCAAATAAGGTGAATGCAACAACATCAATGGGTGCACGACCTATTTGAGCTAGAAACATGTTGCACTTCTGCAATTTAAAAAAGAGATCCAAGTCAAAAACGAAGAATATCTGATGAGATAAAGAGGACTTGCAGAGGAAGGACATACGCCATCTGCATATAAACGCTACTACAACTGGTAAAACTCTGGTGATCCTGAAGTAATTCTGGCCCAGGCCCAGCTAAAGCCCAATCCGCAAAGGTATCTGCCTGGCTCGCTCTGGTCCGTTGATAAGCTTCTGATCGGACGGTTGCTGGCTGTTGATATATATACAAAGCGATGAGAGTGAGAGAAGCACAACTCGTCTTCCTGCGTTTTCTCTCTCGTGTGTTCCAAGCGGCGATTTTAGGGTTTTGTAATCTCAGTTGGCGATCTTGAGTTTGAGTGAGGATCTTTGAGTGTTTGAGGCGGATCTGTGTAATAGGAGTACTTTGTAGCGTTCTTGAGTGATTTCTCTGTTGGTTTCCGATCGGCTTGATCGGAAACGCTCGCGAGTCAAACTTTGTAACTTGAGTGCAAGGTGAGGCTAGGTAGTGAGTGTTGAGATCGATAGAAGCTACATCTGTACATACTCCAGCGGCGGTGATTGTCCGTGATAGTGCACCTCCTTGGGCGGTCGAGCTCACGTGGTTTCCTCCGGCGTTTCGCCGGTTCCACGTAAAAAATCCGGTGTGTTCTTTCCATTTAATTGCTTTACTTTCTGGTTTTGATTAGCTAATAGTTCAGTAACTAGTATATGCTAGAATTGTTCATATTATTGCTGATACTTTAGTCTAAGAAATTCAAGAACTGGTAGAGTAGAATAATCTGTCTCTAGGTTACTTATAGTACATAATAGTGCTAGGATAATAATCTTGGCATCAATTAGCTTAAGTATATCTAGTAGTTTGGTCATATTAGTCTAGGTAAATAGACTACACTTTTTATAGGATATAATAGACAGACATTCACACACAACGAATCCGGGCTTCGAAAGAAAAAAAGGATAAAGTTTTCATCACCATTACCCAAACATTTTTTTGTGGGTATGTTTTAATGTGAACGTTTGTCAATAAACCAGACTATAGAGTTGTTGGTTCAATATGTGTAGTGTACCATGAAATTTGTCATATGTCAATTATTGGAGCACTAAAGCCGCCATCAAATGGCATAAATTGTGCAAGATTGTGACATTTTATGCTAAATTGTCTAGATGGCCGACCTCATTGTTGGACGCTGGCACTACCTAAGCAGGTTCTTTTTTTATTTTAAAAATACTTTCCTTGAAGATAGTAACTTGTAGAGAATATGAGACATCGAGTGGTTGACCGATATTTTATCTACAAATCATGTCTGATTGTCTCGAAATTAAATCACGTTATAAACATATTTCTGATTATGTAAGCACTCAGGTCTAGTCATTCTAACATTACATGTCACTACCAGATTCTAGAGCTAATCAGTTAATCAGAATATATCATGAGTACAGTACTAATGTGTTACAGAGATCAGTTATTCGGGTGTATCATGTTATTTTACTGTTCTGAATAGATTAGGTACCAACACATTATTAATGTTCTATAAATGCCTTTGTAGATCGATATGCAGAAAATAAAGTAGATGCAAACTTTGTTAACCCAATTTGCCAATCATTCTAATGTGGGAGCTCTCCCTTACCAAGCGGTAAGTTATTCTATTGAGTGATCGGATTTCAGTACAATGACTTACAAGACAAACTCCTTGGCAATCAAAATTGTTTTCGCCGTTAACGACTCGATACGCTGTCACAATTAACGAAAATTGACCCCTTACTCGTATTTTCAAAAACATTAGGAGTTCGATTGAAAATCCAATTAATACAATTGGACCCTTTGTTCCCCTTCCTCTTCCTCGAAGCAGCCACACTCTTATACTCGTAAAATCTGGTAATGGTGGCTCAAGATTGTTTCCCATTAAATCCAACAGTCGTGGGCACTTCAGTTCAGTCAGCTTCTTAAGGATCTATCCAGATAAATGATTTTGGCCGAGTCTGATTTCAACTAAAGAGTCTAACATGGCAAGTGACAGACTAACTTGTCCTGTAAGCCCAAGTCCAGGCAAGTTCATGACGGAAACCTTAGACTATGAATCACAGCTCAACCCCAGCCATGGCCAATTACATGGATCGTTCCCAGACCATCCGAAACGAGTTCTTTTGGATACTTTACAAACTAAAGGAAACTCAAAAGTACTAGAACATCGGACGTACATTGCTTCCCTGAATTCATTTGACAAAACGAGCTAAAATCATAAGTAGCCTCATGTGATTTCAGATTTAGAACTGCTCCACATAGCATATTGTGATCAAGTTGTAGCATGTCTAGTTCTATGTTTGCCAGGCTATTTGGAATGGTACCCACTAGCTTGTTCCTGTTCAGGTTTAAATCATTTAGTGATATCAATTCTCCAATGCCCTCCGAAATTACCCCAGAGAACCGATTACCATGAAGTCATAGATGTGTCAATGATTTCATTGTTGTGACTGCATCTATTGAACCACTCATGTCGTCTCCCTCTTAGTCATTGAGCCACAACACTTGTATCAGAGACTTTGCGAAGCTCAATGAAATGATGCCAGTGAAATGGTTATAGGAAAGTCGCAACGTAAACACTAAAGGCAGTTCCCCTACTATGGTAGTCCAATTGGAGGAATATGAAGAGGCAGGAGGGGTGGCTGCTTCGAGGAGGAAGGGGAAGAAGGGTCCGATTGTATTAATCGGAGTTTCAATCGTACCCCTATCGTTTTTAAAATATGATTAAGGGGTCAATTGTCTTTAATTAATTAATGGAGGGTGGCGAATCGTTAACTGTGAAACTGAGCGGGTGTTTAAGTGAAAACGAAAACACAAGGGGTGTCTTCTTGAAAAGTGCTATAAATACGGATCTTTTTTGTAATTTATCATTTTTTTTAATATTAGGTTAGAATTAATGGGCATTATACGGTAGGGAGAGGATCACGTGTTTTTAGAATGTAAAGTGTAAATAGATATTAGTTATTGATTTTATATGATCAATGGTCTAGATCTGAATATCAATTTACAAATATGAAAACTTAATTGATTAGATTTAATTTAGAAAATATACATTTGGGAATAAAGTACTCCACCAAACAAAATCAGTTCTGTCGATGCATATAAATTTTTTGAAAATTTATTGGTTCCTAATCGAGTAAATTTTGATATTCAACATTCAATCGACATTCGAGAGCTCTTTGTCGTTGAATTGTGAGGTAATCGATGGATGATTATGGTTTTCATACTCGATGGTTGTTATTTTGTATTTTAACAACACAAAACCTTTGGTAACTGAGAAGGTTTTCTGCATCGTTCTTATTCGATTTTCACTTTTGTGTAGATATGGTCGTGTTAAGAACCATAGCAGCGACCTACTTCATGATTTGATATTTTTTTCCAGATTACTTTTTGTTAACCGTTAACTTAGTGAGTTATATTCATGAATAGTGTGTGGTTTTTCGATGACAAGTGGATCTTATAATTCATGAATACACAGACATGAAATTAGTTGATAAAATTTATGAATATAACTTACTAATTCAATGACTACCATATAAAATTCATAAACATTAGACTCCAAAATCAAGAACAATTGACAAAAATTCATCATCCACAATATGGCTGAGTGAATTAAATTCGTCAACTGATCTCATCTTTACGTCAGTTAGTGTTGCAGATGCAAGGTTGGATTCTGATGATTTTTTCAATCAAATTTCAAAAAATTAAATATAATATTTGAAAAAACAATTAGTCATGGAATTAACTAGTGCAATTCATGAACATTACTCACCAATTCAATAACAACCAGGGGCATATCTATGTTATAAGGGGGTGGGGCCCGGAGCCCAATAAAAAAATTAATACTTAAGAGTTGCATGTGTATTTATGATATACTAGAGCGACACCCGTCGTTCCGATAGGATAAAACCAACAAAAGAAATCAAATAGTAAATAACATATGAACACTTGGCTAATGTCAAACATGAAATCGCATCAGTACCTTAGCTATTGTCATCACAATCTCCACACTCAGTATGCATCAAAAGCGTACATATATGAATCAAATGTGTAGTACCACATAACGCAATGAAAGCTCCAAACATCATTAACACCCATCTATACGGAAAAAATGCAGATTTGCTAACAAAGTAAATAAGTTCGAAAGGTGTCGAGAAATACACAAATGCTATGGATAAATCTGAAATGTATTGAAACTCCATCAAAAGCTCATCAGTTGGTTCTTGTGGATCAAAACAGTAGCAAGTATCAACCATTTTCAAATCCAACACAGCTCCGTAAATTCAGAGCACATACCTTATCAGAATCCAACTACTTCAACATGCAGTAACTTGAAAGGAAGCAAATTTACTCAGTTTCCAAAATTTATAGCCTTTAAACTCTTACAAATCCCTAAAACAACAGGCAACAATTCAAGCTTCATGTTCCAAACCAAGTAACAAACATGACAACACAAACACTTCCAAATCTCAGGGCTTGATTTTAATTGAACAACCAAAACTTAATAGTTTCCAGTTTCCGTCATCAAATAAAATCAAACCAAAAACATGTCTGAAAAAGCACTAAAACAACTTTAAGCAAATGAATAAAAAAATCAGTAGTCGACCACTCACCGGATCGGAACATCGATCAATTTAACATCGCAAACACTGTGTTAGTCACCGCAAACACTATTAGTCACCACAAACGATGTTAGTCACCTCCACAACCCTAACATCGTTCTCCATGGCCCCTCAAAATCTGAACATTGGCAAGGTTGAACAATGTTCAAATTGATGAAAAAAACAGAATAAGAACAGTGTTCTCCATAGCAATAACAGTGTACCACAAACCTGAGAACCGATGAAGAGGCGGAGCTGCTTGGTGGTGCTGATTTACCAGAGTTGGAAATGAGGAGACAGCAACCGCGGCGGGGGATTGGAACTAGCGCAGGGGTTTGATGATGAAGTTGGGTTTGAAGATGAATAAGAAGATGGTGAGAGTTGGTTTTATGGGTGAATTTAGCAGTAGGCGGAGCGAAGGCAGGATTTTGAGGGGTCGAATTTCTGGGTGAGTGAGGGGCGGTCTGCGAGAGTGAGGGGGTGTTGGGATTCGAGTGAGAAGCAGAGTGATGCCGGATTGTTCGCGAGAGGGCGCCATGGGTGTGACTGAATTCGGAGACGCCTTGAGTGACGCGAATTCGGCCGGAATTTTCGGAGAGAGATGGATGTTTAGGGTTTCAAAGAGAGGGATTTTGGATAGAGGGTGTCAGAGAGAGGGAGGGGAACGAAAAGGGCTGACACGCGTGGGAGTTTTTAGCGACGGAAGTTGGATCATTAGGGATGGAAAAGTGATCGGTATTTGTGTGTTGCGGATCCAAGTCTTTTATATATATATATAAATCAAATTTTATATAATGCACTTGATGCCCCCTCATTTAACTTAAATATATATATTTGAAAATCCAAAACTCAACAACAAAGTGCACAAACATGTCACAAGCCCAAAATTTGTAATGTAGATTTTGTTTGATAATGATGTTTTTATTAGATCAATGAGAATTTGAGTGATGAATATCTATTAAATACTTGATATAATATTTTTGATCTAGTTAAGGTTTATGAGAATTCCTTATATTACACAATTCAAATTTTTACCTATAACCTCAATTCGAGATGGAATATAAAATTGATTTTATTATCACTTTTATTTTGCTAGAGTATCATATTAATATTAACTATTATTAACGATACAAAGGTGTACTACTTTTCATAAAGGAAAAATTCATCTAGAAAATGATGCATTTCATACACTCAAAATGATGATGTAACAGAATGATTAATAAAAAAATCGTAGGGAACAATTGTAAGAGTGCCCCCAATAGTTAAGATTCCTAGATCCGCCACTATATATAAAATCCATGAATATTAAGCTTCAATTCAATGACATCTTAAATGGCTAAGATGGTCGACTTCGTCGACTGTACTCATATTTATGTGCGGTTACTGTCGCTGCAGATGCAACCATTCTTCTGATCGAGTTTTGAATTGAAATACATCGAATGTTCTTCCATTCCGATCGAATTTGATTTGAAAAGTATTGACTGTTTTTCCGATCCGATTGAATTTGCTTTCAAATATATACATTGATCTTGCGATTTAATTTTGATTTGAAATATATTCAATTGATTTGATAAGGTGTGGAATATTCAAAACTGCAGAATTGTCTTATAAATAAAACCGATTGACCTAATTACCATTTTATGGATTATTTGCTAATTTAAAGCTGAATTAATTATGATCATTATATTTTTGGAATGGATATTCGAGATCTTTATACACTTTGTACTTGAATTAAAAAATTTCAAATAATTCATCGCACCAAATTACAACATCTAGTACATCAATAACCTATTAAAGCACATGTCGTTATGACTACTTCACTCATCCATTCTTCAACATATGTATATAAGATTTTCGAGCACACTTGTAAACCACTCAATAAAATTCAACACATCTCGTATCACTCATCAACTTGCATCGGGAAGGAAACAATAGTGCCCGAATAACAACTTTTACATAATGTGATTATGAGAAGAATCATGTCATAAATGTGGTTTGAACTCAAGACCTGGGTGTTAAAAGGCAAGAGCTACTCGTTCGGAAGCAGAAGGCTGCTTGTGATGCTGACAAAGCCATCGTCGAATATAATCAATCAATTTGCGACTTCATTTACTATGTGTAAACTTACTTTAAGACATTGTTAATTGATCTGCTTCTCGATTTATAATTTTTGGAAATAAATAATCAGTAGCCGTAGCGTCCTAGATATTGGGAAACAGATGTGATAATATGGGCCGAGCCTAACAATGGTCAACGTGAAAGCCCAAAGATCCGAGTCAGCAGTAGGGTTGTGGGCGAACGCAGAGGTCTGGAGAAGAAGAGTCCGGGCCTGAAGATTCTGTGGCTTTGGGCAGCAAGACGAGTATTATCTTGATCGAATTATCTGTTTGAGATTCTGAAATTTGTGTTGGTATTCTGTTATGCAGTTTTGATTGCGAGCGGAGTCAGATCGAGCATGCGGGAAATGGATGCAGTCTGATGAGAAGCAGATGGAGCCAAGTTATGCCATATATATATGCAGCCAGAGTAGGTGTTTCCTCGAACTCGAGTCGATTAAATATTTGTGATTCTAATCCTACTTTGATGCTGGTAGTTTCATAAAGTTTCACATGACTTATTGGACTACTAGTAAGTATGAATATAAATTTTTTGGATTGATCGGTTTTGGTTCACTGGTGATGCAACATTTTTTAACGCATATAACTTGATGGCAATCCTTACTGCTGTTTTTTTGGTAGTATTTTGTTGAGTGAACTTTAGGTGCGACTTTGAATTTCAAGTTTCTCATTCGCGTGAGCTCTTGATCTACGGTCATCTGTCAGATCAATTTCATTCAGGTCTCGAGTTTCTTGATCCAAAGTGCTATACAGTCTATAAATCAACTTATCAACAGGTTGGATTAAGTTACGTGGGTAGTTGATGGCTTCTCTTTCATAAAACCATATTTGTTTGGAGATGGTATAACTCTGATTAGTTAACTTACATTTGTAAAACTATGCTAATACTGAAACTGCCACTGTCCTTATGAAGTAGCTGGCAGGTCACTGCTTGACGCTCCAACTTGAATGTTATATAGTTTGTTAAGGTTCTCATTAATAGACACTTTTCTGTTGCTTAGATATGTGTGGAAACAATATATTATATTCTATGATTACTTGATGCTAAAATTGCCTTCGCATGGAAGATGATGGAAGTTGTTTCTTTAATATATAGTATAGACACCTTTTTTCTTTAATACAAGTTCATCATTGAAGCTTAGGGTTTTGTATCGACAGTCATGGCTTAATTGATATTAACATTTTTTTCAAAGATATATATATAGATAAACTTCAGTTGATCCGGTTGTATTGTCCACCTCCGAATTCTAAGATCCATGAATTTCTCATTAATTGATAAACAATAAGCTGCCTTAGGCTCGTCAATTCATTGATAGTGTTTTGATAAGTACATTCGGATTATTGCTATAAATTAATTTCATTTTGAGCAACCAGTGATATGTTAATTGTTATAGTATAATCGTTAATGTTCTTTAGCTATTTAATGTACACATATGAGTTAATCGTAGCCCCAGCATGTCCTAATTCTCCAACTGTGTTGTTGGGACCATAGTGTGGAGTGTGGACGTTGCATAATCCAGCTCCTTCAAAGCTATGGCTGGTGACGGTTTAACGCGATGAAGATCCCTCCTACCTGGCATGTTCTTGTTATTATTATTCCATGTTGTTTAGCTATATGTAATAATGTGCACAAAGAGTTAATTGTCATCCCAACATGACTGGTTTATTCAACTGTGATAGGATTGTTGTAGGGTCATTTCCTAATCCAACTCTTTAATGCATATATCTCATTGCTTGTGACAGTTGTACTTAGAATAATGGCGTACAGCATTTTTTCCTTTTCCAAATGTGTATCCTCCCATCGACACATTCAATTGTTGAAGGCTTGCATAGTGATGCCGATAGAAGAGGATATGAATTATAAGGTTTCATTTCTTCAAATCGTGTTGTGTTTTACTGCATAAAAATGCCAACCAGGTTATCAATCCTTTTATTTTTCTTTATTTATCATTGATTTTTTTTTCCTTTTCATTTTGCTAGTCTTTTGTAAGCTCTTTATAAATTGGTAGGGATACTTCTCAAGTTTAGTTTCATTTGTAATGCATATCTACTCGTTTTCTAAGATTCTTTTTTTTTGTGTGGTTATGTTTGCATGATGCAGGGCCACGGATTGAATGAGCAATATCAAGTGAAGACTTTTTGGATAGAAGTTTGAAACCTCGCAATCACAATAAATCACACTTCCATTGACACTTCATTTGATTCAAAAGACACTACATATTGAGTAAGCCTCTTTTGAGATTCATGCAATATTAGCGGAGCTCAAAAATACTCAGGCCACATAATCCTGGGTGCATTGATCATCTCATCATAGCACAATTGTGTTGTGTGTGATTTGTTTAAACATTTGTGTGGTTTGGAGTAATTTCAACAACACCCTAAACATCAACTTGGTTTGTGTAGAAAATGACATAAAGATGATGAGTTTACCAGTAGCTATAAGCTTTCATATAGTACAATGACGGTCATTTGTGAATACACAAAAATGCATCTTTTTCAAGTAATTTTTTTTTTTTTTTTTGAATTTGGATTGTGAATATAGCACTATGGAATGACGATCATATTATAACCCTAAATGGCTCGATTAAGAAGAGTAGTTAAGGATTCTAAGTTGGAGGATTTGGTACGATTTCACTTTTATCTTTCAAAAAAAAAACTATTTGAATTATTTTAGCACACCATAATTCGTCGACTGTAAGTATCGAAATTGTGACACAACACTTTTGAAAGCACCACGAAGTATGTGCTTATGTATGTCAATATTTTTGGCTAAAACTGAGATTCAGACAGAGACCTCGATGATGAATCTGTATGCTAGCGCTGATGTTAGCTTGGTATGAATTTGGCAAAATATTGCCAAGTGGGAGATTGAGAGCACCATGGAGCTTGGTGCTTATGTGTGACAGTGATTTGGCCAATATGATTTTGTATGTCACAGAGTGTAAAACAACTCAGCGTCTCAGCGCCTACGACAATCAGCTGAGACAGGCTTCTCCACAGACGCTCTGCGACATCTGTCAGCTGTAATTAATTAAATACAGTTTATTCGGCCAGCTGGATATTCATTTAAATATTACAAGATATTTATGGAGGAGAATATTTGATTATATCTAAATTCAAATATATAGATATAATCAGAT
This sequence comes from Echeveria elegans, assembly GCA_035048345.1. NCBI lineage: Eukaryota > Viridiplantae > Streptophyta > Magnoliopsida > Saxifragales > Crassulaceae > Echeveria > Echeveria elegans. Next base: position 11,472 of record JAWWMW010094165.1, read on the forward strand.
ATAGTAACAATAATA
>JAWWMW010094174.1:0-11485 GCA_035048345.1 Echeveria elegans
TCATAAAATGTGTTTTATACCTGAAATGACACTATGAGTGTAGAATACGATCAAATTTATATGATAAAAGCGAAGAATATAAGCAAATAGGTGTCTAAATAATAGACTTTTTTGATACCGATCAGTAGCCACGCGCGACACCTTGTGGCTGGGCTCCAACCTACAATTTAAATTAATAAACAGCTTTATAATTTAAGAATTAACAGACTAACAAAATAATTAAACTAAAAGTAAAATTAACCTCTTGTCAAACCAAGTCAAATCCCAAATAGCACCGGAATCGAGGGTTCGTGGCTTGCGTGCTGGTCTAGGAGGTACAAGGGCAGAGGTGGCCCCATCTGCCTCATGCGAAGCGCCCGTACCTCCTTATTGTTTATTTTCTGCCAAAACCTAGAAAATTGGCGGTCACGTGGACGCTAATTGGTTATTTTGCCGCCTAAATTTGGAAAATTAGTGACCACATGGACGCTAATTGTTTATTTTTCCGCAAAAATCTGGAAAATTAGCGACCACGTGGACACTAATGATGAACCAACATCAACACTTAGCATATTTTTATGAATCTATCACAATTTCCATTCACAGTTAGCGACCACATGATCACTAATTATGAAACAAAATCAGCACTTAAAAAAATTATACGATTATGTCAATTTTCATTTCACGGTTAGCGACCACGTGGTTGACGGTCGTTAACTTAGACAAAATTTTACCACATGGTCGCTATATGACATCTATTTTTTTTCAAATAAAAATTAGCGACCACGTGGTTGCTAAGTTAAATCTATATTTTTAAAAATAAAACTTAGACCACGTGGACGCTAATGTTATTCTATTTTTCTTAAAATATTTAAAAATTAATTAATTTTTTTCTAAAAATAAACATTAGCGACCACGTGGTCGCTACAATTTGCCGCTAAATTTTTTTCACCAAAATTAGCGCCCATGTGGTTGCTTAATGGATGCTAATTTTTTCCGTCAAAGTTTCGCGTGCAAAATAGCGTCCATATAAACATCTGCGTGCACCTGGACTCTATATTTAACGTCCACATATATGTAGCGTCCATTTTTTGTTGGACGCAAATTTGTGGACGCTAAATACGCAGATTGGTGTAGTGACAATGTTTTCGAAAACTAAAATTACGCTTGAAAACATAAAAACTTTTAAAAACTACTTCAGTGAACTAATAATAAATAGCATAACTAAATTACACTGTTCCCTTGAGTTCGGCACCAGGTCGCCCTGGTTACTTATAAATTACTTTTGACACGCGACAAAATACACTACAATACCGCACACGGTCATGCTCCCATTGAGGCATTCTATCAACAGACAAAAAGACCAACCAGGATTTAGCATGATCAGGTAAAGAATAAAGAAACATTCTTACCATAAAGTCGGCTTCATCCATTTCTCTCGGCCTGAATGCATCGCAAACATAATGAACATCCCTCAAGTGAGTCAACGTTTGTCGATATTGGTTCCTCTGAATTTAGGAAGAAGACCTATCATTCTTCGATTGATTTCGAAGTATGTATCATCCATAAGGACATCAAAGTGTTTGGAAAAGGATCGGCGAGTATAGTAACGCACTAACATAAAGAAAAGACTTTAAAGTACTTAGTTAACAGATACGGAAAATAATGTACAACAATAGAGATAAAAATAAAAATAAAGATAAGAAGTGGCTAAAAAGAAACACTTCACTACGACGCAACTCCACGACAACGACGTCAAAATTTGACACGCGTCGTCGTACACGTCAAATTAATTTAATTTCTATGAGCATCTAGTGTAACGGCAAGCAGAGTCGATCCCACGAGGAATTGGTTAGTGAAATATTTTCCTGTAAGTAAACTAAACTTTGGGGGTTTGTGAGAACTTGTGAACACAAAGCAAATCAAATAGATGCAGAGATGTAGTTAATATGATGAGCAAGCACGGTTCAAGACAACTACTTGTAACTCACTGTTTATCATCGATATAAATCATGCAATTTATATTATCTCATAACTCTTACACATTCCGGCAATGGTAACATGCAGATGACTTCTAATATCGTTCTACATCGGACAAACGTGAATAGAACTTTTACGACAAACTAGCTTGAAGAATCAATTGAGTTATATTAATGAGCAAACATTAATGCACAATCCTTAGTGTTCTACTTATTTTTATGGTAAAGTATCAAATAAGTAAAATATATAATCCAACCATCACAAGATTAATCGTAGGCAAATACTCAGTAATCTCATCAAGTTAGAATCATGATAATATGCATAGGAATTGATGCAAGATAATTAAATTGAAACTAAGAACGTATCTCAAAATAGATTGTCACAAGCAATGTCTCAAACCGCAACTATGAATTTAGCTACTCATGACAGTAACGAAATACATCATCAAAATTAATTATAAAAAAATAATATATAGGAATCAAATGAATGATCTCAGATGTGGCATCCGTCTTCTCCCTGCATATCTCCTCTTTTTATGTCTATGAATTATGGAATCTCCAGTACTGCTGCTAGAGTTTTTCCTTTCTATTTATACTAATTTTAGAAATCAGTAATTTCAGACCAATTAGGAATTTCGTTGCTGACATCATTGTCAATCAGCGCAAGTGATGAAGAACTCATTGACGCGGGTGACAACCAATTTGGCAGACAAAGTTTCTTTTTGCTCGAGCTACTGATGGGTTGTGCACACCCCCTCCTGCAACGTCTTCTGACTTCTTGCTCATTTTTTACCATATTAACATCTGAATCATTCTTCAAGGTTAACATATGAATTATAGCATTTTGAGTCAGCTTTCTACTGAAATTATTCATTTCTTGTCTATCGGATCAACGAAGCATCTTCTAGAAGCTTCCAAAGAATAAAAGGTTATGCTGCCTTTATCCTCAATCAATGTCAAAACAATGCTTTTAAATTCCTTTTTCTTTTCTAGTTGTTCTCATACACCTGAAATGCAAAACTACATGAAACGAGTAATTCTGAATGTACAAATGCACTAAAACACATAGGTTAAGACCGTTAGATGAGCGTATAAATACCATTCATCAACCACTCGGGACTTTATCGTTGCTGTTGGAGGAGCTAGGTCGTCATTCAGTTCTTTTGAAGTACAAACAATTCAAAAATGATGGCAAAAATGGGGTTCGTAGGAGGAGACTTGGGAAAGGATGGGCAAGGTATGTCAAAGCCCATTTAAGCAACCAAGCGGCCTAAGTCGTTAGACTTGGTGTAGATTTTGTAGGGGATAAAACGCTCACGCACGCGGGAATCAACACACACAATCAACGATCGAATGCATAAACTAAACGACACATGAATTTAACGTGGTTCAGTTGCCGGTAACCTATGTCTACATGAGCTAATAGAGTTTCTTATTTAGGATTTTGCTCTAAAAGATTACACGTACAATACAACATTTATATAAAGATTATTGCAGGTCGGGCCCAATAATTATTCTTTGGGCTTCACACTCAACAGTCTCCCACTTGAAGTCATGGAACACTGTTCACCTGCACTTCACCTGTGTACATGTACTTCTGTAATATGTCAACAGAATACCATGTTCCACCACCTCTAGTTGCCACCAACTTTCTTGGTAATTTAGAAGACTTCTTTGAAACTTCCCTGAGTTTCAACACATCACTCACGGCTTGAGTCTGCCACTGACTCGTTATCATCGGTCCCAATCGGCTCTCACTGCAAACATGCCTTGCAAGATCATGAAACACCTTGGGAACAAACAGTCTCTATACTTAGCAAAAAATCTTCCGAAGATGTTTCAACAGCTGGAATATTGGTTCTCTTGAACCACTGTCTTTCAGGAATCTTGGCTGAAACACCACATGTGCTCCCACTGCCACATATGCCTCTGACTGGCCTAACTGAACCTTTCCTCGCTCGTTCATACTGAATCTGATTTGTGGCTCTGCGTTTCTCTCTTACAAAGAGAACCCTCTTCTACCCACGAGATTCAGTGAATCAGACCTTGTTTATCTTCTGACCTAGGTTGATCACTCCCTCAGACGGTACTCCGACCATATACAACGAACCTTTCTTGCTTCCGCGGCCACGACAAGATTTTCCTTTAAGACCTTCTACTGCCTGTTTCTGAACTTCACCACATGTCATTGTGCATCCAACTGCTTGATAGAAACCATACTTTTTGTCAAACTTGGAATAACTCTGGCATCCTTCAAAGTCGAGAAACCGACTGATGTCTTCAATACTATGTCACTCATGCCCGTAACATCAAGAGTTCTACTGTCTGCAAGTCGTACCAAAGTATCCAACATTCAGATTCTACAATGCTTCAGTGCTATGAGTAGAATGAAATGAAGCACCAGAATCCATGACCCAGGAATCCATTTTGCACTATGCACAACAGAGAAGAAGATCGTTTGCAGAATCTTATATAATATTCACTTCTTTATTTTTCCGGCATTGATTCCTAAAATGCCCCACCTCCTTGTTGTTCCAGCACGTTACACCTGAGCAATCACGAGTCTTCGACTGACCCCTCCTGTTACTGCTCCCACGATCTGCGCTATTCCTTCTCTCTCGACTAACATTTAGCAATTCACCCGATGACTCCCCAGAACTCCTTCTTCTGTCGCCCTTACCAAGAACGAGATCACGAATCTTCTCAAAAGTGAATCCATCAGGTCCTGCTGAACTGGCAACAACTGTAACCACCGGACCAACAATCAGGCAATGACGATAGCAGTAGTAGAGCTTGAACTTCATCATCAAACTTAATGTCCAATGACAATAGTCTTGCTAAGATCAAATTTAATTTATTGACATGCTCGGTAACTGAACTATTTTCCTTTACCCATGTGTTTACAAACTCTCTGATCAAAAAAACCTTGTTGCTGCAGATGGCTTCTCGTACATATTAGACAACGCTTCCATTATGACTTTCGTTCTCTTCTTCTTAAGAATGTTGAACTTGGTCAACAGAGTCAGATAACAGACATTGCTTTCCAATCCAAACCTGCCCACTTTGCATCAGACATCTTTTCTGGTTTGTCACCCAATACTACGTCCAAATCTTTTGGAACCAGCAAATCCTCGATTTGCATTCTCCACCAACAAAATCCGTACCATCGAATTTCTCAATCCGGAACTTCCTATCTTCAGCCATTGACAAAATGAGATACTCGGTACACCTGATTTTTTATCTAGGTAAAATTACCACGAAAGATAATTGGACGACAAACTAGCAACACCAAAAAAATTACGCAACACCAAAAAATAGCCCACTCACAAAACAACACTGGACCCCACTCAAGACACAACAGACACACCTTAATCTCTACAGTGTGTCGATGGATCTGGCGGCTGGCTCGCGCATCGACAGATTTGGGCTCTTCAACTGCAGTGATGATGACAACCTGCTCGCGATGTTTCTATTCCACGGTTGCGTGCGGCGACTTCACGACTGCTCCTCGGCTCATATCTACACGACTCCAACTTTGTTGACGGCTTCTCATGGTCAACGCTGCGGCGACTCTGTCATTATCCCACATCGCCAAAATGAAAGAATGATGCTATGTATATCTTGGTTACCACCACCACAACTCATAAGCATTGGCTTTTGAGTTGAATGGTCGGTGGAATCGGAATATACTAGCTTTTCACAGTATCCTTCACAATTTTTTACTAGCTTTTTACTGACCGTTTGGGATTAGGTGATCGTATTTTTGTATTCAGTTGATTTGTTATCAATGTCCGACAGTGGTAGTGAATTTTAGTAGACTAGTTTGATGGATCACTTTTCTTCTTCTTTCAGTATTAAAAGAATTCTGGAGGATTGATTTCATACAGTGGGGGTGTAATTCTTGACTTCTTGTTCCGGTTTGTGTGCTAATCATTGAACTTGTTATGAGCATCTTTTAGAACAGTGTAAAATCTATAGCGCCTCCATCAGGTATGTTGAAATTGTGAAATATTCACTCCTGGGAAATTGTATCGTGGAATATGATTTGCTACTATTAGGAAAATTGTAAAGTTCTGTATTCATGAAGCTGTGGAAATCTGTTGATGCGGCTCCTAGATTTCCAGACTTGAATTTGATTTTGTTAGCACAAGTATCTGTTCTAGTTATTTTATCTTGAGTGGTTTTTTTATAGGTCTTGGCTTATTTTTATGCAGTGAGACCACTTTTGGCTGGGTTTTTCCACAAACAGTTTTCAGTAATAAAAAAAAGAAGTTAATTAGTAATATTTTAGTGGATATATGAAATTGCTAACTCAATTCAATTTAAGATTCAAACGCATTAGACCTGTATTAACGAAGTTTGACACTGAATGTTAAGTCAACCAGTAATGTAAATTGACACAGATATTGATTATCCAGTTCGGCTTCTTTAACGCTTAGTCGAGGGCATCTTCTCAAGCTCGGTAGAAACAATTTACTAAGTATAAAAGTCTTACACAACACTTACAAGAATGAGTAATGTTCGAGCTAAGAACTTTCAGTGAATGTATCTGACACAACCTCATATTTAATACCCCGTCTGGCCGTCTTAATATCAACCAATTCAGACCTAGCCTGAATTATCCTGCTCCCGTGTACTTCTACTTGGTCAACGCAGGGCAGTCTGGTGTTGCTTGATCACACTCCTTGTCGTACATCAAAGACATGAAGAACTTTTGGTTGTTCTTACGAATTATCACCTTGATGTGAAGAATAAAACGACCGACTTGGAGGAACACGGGTCATCGAGAGAATGTGTTTTTACTATCGTGATTTCAACACCCTTGAAGTTGAAGATCATCCTCTATTTATATTGGAATTGTGACTTATTCGGCAAGCTAGGGTTTTGGGTTCGACATAACGAAATACAAACTTGGGCAATATTCGTGATTGCTTTAGATATATTCGTACTCCACACAATATTCGCGATTGTTTTAGATAAAGATATTCGTACTCCACGTTTACTGATAACGCGGACCACGTTGAGGAGAAGTCTTTCATGACTCAGCCTGTTGTCTCAGGCAAGATATAAATCGGTGATGAACCTGGATTGACACTCTCATCTCAGTCAAGCATTCACGATCAACTTTGGCTAAAAATATTATCACTCAAAAGCTCTAAGATCCATGGGACACAAATAGAGATTTTTTGTTGGACTTTTGTGTTACCCGTTCCATATGTCCACGGATTGTCTGTGACATATGTCTTGGCTTTCAGCATCATCCAGTAGACCATTGAAACGAGGGAAAAAGGGTGGCACTCTCCTATTTGACACATGTGCAAATAAGTCCTCTGGAATGATTAAGTATAATTGCTGAATGACAATTGACATCGGTAATAATTGGCGTTATTACTTATTATTCCCCTCTTACATTCACATATCTCTTCGTATTGTGCTCTGAAAAGCCATATCTGCCATAATACCCACTGTTGCAGCCTGCATGCTTTTCTATACACATTGAGGTTCATGAAACAAAGTAGTTTAAAGTTCTCTAGTCTCTGAATAATTGTGTCCTGATACTTCAATAATGAAAAATCAGTTTACATTATCTACTCAATTTTCACCAAAAAAGATTTCTAGGGACTGTATATACTTACTAAGTAGGTAGTCTGTAAGCACTTCAAATGGCCTTTGTGGAGTGGATGCGAGAAAGAGAGAAGTAAGATCGAGTGTGGTTTCATTTGGCCTTCTTTCAATTCATGCAACCAGGTGTTGCGAGATTTAGTCTGGAGGTTTCAAGGCGGTGAGATTACGATGGGATTGCCAAACAGCTAACTGAAGCATCCGAAGTTGACCAATTACCATGGTCATCCAAAGGATCAGCACATTGAGTTCTAACGAATACATATACAATCAACATTTTTTGTAGCTGGGTTAGTGTTCGACTTTTTGAAGCATACATCTTGACATGGTGACCTGGTAAATGTTAGATATTTCATCTCGAATACATGAATCCGAATATAGTGATTGAATCGTAAGATTATCAATAGAAACCCTAATACTCAAAATTTAAAACGGAAGCGTACCTTTTGCAGCCATGAAATCTTTCCTGTTATGGATCTTCCAAAGTATCCTGACTGGAATCGAATCTTCGATTTCTATTGATGGGAATAGTTTGTATTTTCTGAAGGAGAAGCGTCAGAGTTATTAAACCCTAACAGCACAAGACTTCTATTTATATAAAACACACTTTATGGTCAGTTACAATGGGAACCACAACTTATAGATAATTACATTTCGGCCCTTCAACAAAACGTAATTAAACTTTAATTTCTACGCATTGTTTCCATAATCTGAAAATACACCCTAAGCCATCTTTAAACTTATTTTGATCACTTTATTATGACTTATTGAATAATTAGTACAACACTATCATATAATTATATTATGGGTCCAAACGATTATTAAATAATCTAACAATTAATTCTCAGGTGTTTTCATTCTTGGCTGAGCTGGATGGGTGAAATTCTTCGAGCTCCACATGATGCCAAGTGAGGCCCACTCAGTGATGGACACATTGCTGCACGACAATATTACAAACATGCAAACAAAAACAAGCAAATCAAGAAGGATTGTATGCTTCACGACGACAGGGGTCAGGAATTTTCTGGCGTTGGGTCGGATATATAAAAGTGCATACAATTTTTTTTTGGATAGTATAAGGTAATATATGAAATAATCTAGAAGAACCCATTGAAACTCTGAGTCGTTTGATTAAAAACTTGTCCATTTGGCACCTAAATGTAAAATGAGTCAAATGACCAAAACTAACAAAATCAAAATAATTTTGCACAATAATTTTGCAATAAGCAACCCTAACAAAATCACAAAATCATTGTAAAATAATCAACCCTAACAAAATCAAAACCCTAAAAATAAAAAACTCACATTACTCACCTCACTCCTCGACGCTCGCTGCCGCCGCGCCCGTGCCACTCACCGCTCAATTTTAGTTCGCCGCCTAGCCCGCTCGCCCAACCCAGTCGTCATCGCGCTCGCAGCTCGCCCGCTCGATTTTCTTTGTGTTTTTTATTTTATCACCAAAACGACGTCGTTTTGGTGACAAAATAAAAAAAAACACAGAAAGGGTTTGACGGAGATGACGATGGAGAAGAGGATGGGGCGGGTCACCGGTGCGGGCGAGCGGCGGAAGCTCAACTCCACAAGTACTCGGCATTTTTCAGGCCATGGTGGGGTCGTAAAGCTATAGCGAGATGTCCAATAAAGTGAAGAAAATGGAGAATAGTGAATAAAAGCGAAACGAGTCGTAAAACTATAGCGAGAAGCGAAAAGCAAGTTTGTATCAAATTATATCTATGTATTCTAAACAATTAGTCAATAAGTAAAAACATACTTGAAAGTTTGAAAAAACATAATCATAATACTATTACCATGGTCCACAATCACAAACGTTAAAAGAAAAGCATATGTTCCAAAATGAAAACGTCCAGATTCAAGCTCAACACCAATATTTCTAGAATTCACATGATCCAACAATCATGAATCATCATCTGAATTTGAATCAACAACATCATCTGAATCCGAATCTTCCAAACCTTCATGTAGTGTCATTGCTACTGTAGCTTCCTCTTCCTATTCATTCACATCTTCATTAAAATTATATTCTTATTCATCCTCTTCTTCAACTTTAACCATAGGAGCTTTTCCTTTTTCTTTATCTCCGACTTGCTTAGTCTTTGATCTACTATTGTAGTAAGGTTCGCTAGCTCTACTAGCTTGACCAACCATGTCCCAAGTTAAAAGTTCATCCTCTAATACAAAATCATCATTAACATCTTCTCCCATTCTTCCAATCAACCATTCATTTGAACCATCAACCTCACTAATCATAATAGGATCAATCCTATCTTGAACTTTGGGTCGGAGAATCAAAGTCATGTTATATTTGATAAACACCAAATCGTGATTGTGATAATCGATTTCTTCTTTTTGTGTGTAGCTCCAATCAAAACAAAAATAAATAAAGGAAGTAAAGTGGCAAATAAACTTTGTAACCTAATTTTGTATTCAACTTCAACCAAGACACCAACCAAATAAGCAAATAGATAACCAAAAAGCAAAAACATTCCACTTTCTTTTTATTACCCGTTGAAATATGTTTCAATTCCTTTCACATCCAGTAGCGGTGCAAGTGAGACTCAAAACAGATATAGCAAATTTTTGTAATTTTGGAGTTTTGAAACCATGAGCTTTCCACCATACGGTTGTTCGATAAAGAATAATAAAATAAAATCATTAATTTTAGTTCTCAAAAATGACATTTAATAGTAAAAACTAAAAAAATCAGATTTGTAATTTAATAATAATTAGATACAAGTCTGAATTTTTTTTTATGTTTGTGAAACCGAAAGCTTCGAAAAAGACTTTTGCAAAACAAGCGACTATCAATGAGTTGGCTAGAAAAGAACTGATGGCAAGGAAAACAAAAGTTCTTTTTCGAAACTTTCGATTTCACAAACAAATCCATCGGGCCTATGGATTTCATGCATTTCTTAGAAGATTGAGAACTTCGACTACCTCGTGAACAAGCTTTCCTTTTCATATTTTTTTTCATTTTCTTTGTCACTGTCACTGTCATCGTCATCATTATCAATATTAAGTCAATAAGCATCGCGATCAGCATTGGCTGCTGCCGCTAATTCCGCTATTGCTTCTTCCTCTTTTTTTTCATGTACGATGAAATCTCCTCTCTCACATGTGGCGAACATCGTTCGCATTTCGTGACCTCACTATAACCTCCGACAATATGCTTTTGCACGAGTTACACCACCTTTTGTTACCTTCGAACAAAAATGACATTTGAAATTAACTTTGCTCCCTACTTCGGACGTAGCATATTTATAGCAAGAATCCCTCATGACAACTTACGTATCCCACAAGTTATAAAAAAACATAGAATAATTGACAAATGCATTGTATATAACTTGTAAAGTTTTGTTGTTGATGAAAAAACTTATTCAATAAGAAAAAAGAACAACACTATTACACTACATGGCCACAACAAGACAAACCCTGAATAATTACTCATGTGAAGTTGTGACAAAAAACAAACCTCAGAGACGATGACTTTAGGGTGGAGACTGGAGAGTCGAGAAGTTGAGTTGAGAATGTAGTGAATTGACGAAGAATTATGCGACTATCAATGTCGTCGATTTTTTGTTTGAATATTCATCTCCCAAGCCCACGATCGATATTAAGAAAAAATATTTTATTGAAAATTCTTAAAATTGACTTAAAACGTCGTCGTTTTAGCTTTAAAAAATCAAAAAAACATGACAAAGGCAACAAAAGCGAATAGCGACGACGATAAAGCGAAGAGAGAATAGCGCTCGCTTTCTGGATCAACCTCGCCATCGGTCTTCTATAGTGATCCTACGACCGCCCTAGCGCAATAGCGAGTGGCGAACGCTATAGCGTCACTATTTTCTTCACCGGTCCAACATAGTTTTTAGCAGCACGATGACGTA
>JAWWMW010094194.1:0-11483 GCA_035048345.1 Echeveria elegans
CTGAGCCGAAGGGTGTCAAAAAAAATAAAAGAAGTAATGGTGCAGCCACTTGCATGGCTGCACCAGATCTGGTTCCGGGACACACACCCTTTGTAATATTCTGTCTTGGCCATCAAAATTCATGGTTTCCTTTTATTTGTCTTAAAAATAACATTGTATGCCAAAAACCTTATTATTAACTAATTAAATTTTAAGGAAAATAATTCATCTCGCAATATACGGGGTGAAACAGAGTGCAAATTTATTCCTGGGAATTTTAGGATGCAATTCTTTTAAATGTAAAAATTAACCCATTTCAGGATATTCTCTGGTCTTGAATTTTTGTTTTCTTGCCACACATGAAGAACTCATGGAGAGCTCCCAATGATTGGTGTTAAATATTGGACAGCTTACCTCTACCGACACTTGCATCATTTCAAGTATTTTTCCTTTTTATTCTAATTAATTTTCTATCAGCATAATCCATCAGTTCCCAAAAAAAATTATTATCTAAATTCTAATATACACGATTCATTATGTAGATTCACAAGCCTCATAGTACCAACTAACTACACTTGTTTTCCCTTCGCTAATTAGTTTAAAAAATGATATTGATGTCGTTTTGATACCGAAATTAATTTGGGGAGCAAATCCTATGAATTCAGTTACTTACCTTCTCTGTAAAAGTTAATTAACCGATTATCATTTTCTCTGTCTTTTGAGATTTGAGGTGTGTTTTTAGACTTCGATTTGAGGATAATCAAGCCCCTGTTTGTTTGATAAAAAGGTTTTTGAAATAAATTTAACTATAACACAATTGCATACTGTTCATCAAAATGATCATGAACTGTACATATCCAAAGGTCAAGTTCATTTCTTTTTTTTTGTGCCCTACAAACAAACCGACAGTTATCCAAATCATCCTTCATGATCTCTTAATTTAAAGTGTGATCTTGCCAAATGATTTTGATGCTAACATAAACTCCCACTTATTTCGTTTTGAGCACGGAATTTTTTTTTTAAAAAAAAGTTATGTAAAAAAAGATAAGAGAATGACTGAAAAAGAAGAGAGATTAGAGAGACGGAGGATAAAGAAAAACATGCATGATTTCCATCATTTCATAATCCATAAGCAAAAAAAAAAAAAGAAAAAAAGTCAATTAAATGTAAGGACACTTTCGGGCGTACATGTCGAGAAATCGTACGCCTTAATGATCAAAAACAACTGCAGAGACGAACGCGCGACAAACCCTAACTCGCTTTTGTGAACAGTTATCTTGTTTATATTGAATAAAACCTGTACATGAGTTATATATGCAATGCAAAGCCTACAATTACACTAACTACCCTGTAGATACTATTTACAAAATCTGCCAAGCTGCTTCTTCAAGCAATATGAACTTCTAATAAATGTCCAGCTAATTAGTTGCACTATTCAATTTACAAAATCTAAGTATGCTCTTATAAAAAAATTGACTTAATTGGAAGTTTTAAATGAATGAATCACAGTCCTTTCTAATATGGACAAGTTGTGAGTTGGCAACGACAATGAATTAGCAAATCAATTAGCATCTTCTAATTGCTGATGAGTCCATATTAATTATTTGTCAAAGGGTATGCATCGCTGTCCAAGTTCTAATCCACTAGGGTTTATGTATTTTAGGTCAAAAGTTCCAATAAAGATATCTATTTTTATTTCCTTGTTTAGACTTTAGAGAGAGACATAAACCCTTTGCTGTCCACACTCCACAGTTGTAATGAAAATAAAGCTAAAGCTCTTTACAATTTATTATGATCATGAAATGATATGTTTAAAGTTATCAAAAATAAGTAATTAATCAGCCTAAAATTCAAATATTTAATCCTCATTTTTATGGATATTCACATTCAAATATTTCTATGGATATAATTCATCATTTTTATGGATATTTACATTAAAAATCAAACATATATCGACTTAACTCAATTCGGCTATTTGAATTTACTTTTTTTTTATTGTGAGGTTACATTGTGTAATATTCTATGGTAATAGGTAGAATGACGAGACAATATATATAACCTTCAACACAATATTGATTACGGAAAGAAATCATGTCATGCATGAGTGTGAGTGTTAACCTTAATTTTAAAGTTCGAGCGCACTAGCTCAAACAACTTGACCAAAAACATGTTGACATGCATGAATTTACCTTAAACTTTAAATTTTGGAGTACAAAAAAATCCTAATAATAAAATAAAAGACAGTTTGTTGCTTGCATTTTCTTATGCGCTTACGCGCAGCAACTAGCGCTACACAAAACCTTACACGGTGTTTGATATTCAACCCTACTTCAATTGATCCACGTGTTGGCTTTATATTCCGACATGTTTTCCTCAATTTGGTTGCATTCAAAATCTTGTGGCAATAGAAGACTGCGTATTTTGAATGATGTCGGTTTAAAAAAAACTAATTACACCATAGGTCACGAGTTGGATATGTCAGTAATCAAATTCGATGAAACATATTCATATCTTAATAAGTTCATGGGAAAAATAAACTCGTGCTTTTTGAAGTTTGACATGTAGATATAACAAATTAACAGTCTTTAGAGTCCAAATCTTGTAATTAATTTGTCGGTCGATGTGGCCCTTAGACACTCTAGTTATTTTATAATTGGTCTAAATGATGTCTTAATTAGATCCACATTAATAATAAACCAACCAACAATTTTGTGTGTGTGATCTACCCATCAATTTCTAGCAGATGTCATATCCCTTATCTCAAGCACTTCAATATACAAAAGTTCATCATAAGAGAGACAATATACAAAAAAAAAAAGTTATAAATGTGATTTAAAACTCTACGGACCGCTCCAACTTTGCTACCAATTGAATCTGACTAAAAACAGGCGAACTATACATTAAATCATGACTCCGCCCCTGGACGCACCCCAGGTTCTTTCACTGATAATCAGAATTCAAATCCACTAAGTCACCTCCGAACAAATCCCCCACCAGTCCACCACGCAACCGTATAGATACTTGCCTCTTTACACACAGCACACTCCTCGACTCCATGTAGCATGTACCAATATCATTTATTAGTAGTATCTTCGATTAATGATTCGAGCTCAAATGAATGCGCATTTGCTACATGGAAATCCTCATAAGTCAACCTTTTTTAAAATTTAATTCTTGATAACCGGACAATCAAAACTCAAAGCAGGACGCATAAATGCACGCTTCACCCACAAATTAAATATTAGATCATGCTAAAATATCATTAATTATTTTATTTAACAAAACTAAATGTAGCAGAAGCTAGCCCAATGAAGAAGTGCAGGCCCAGTCCAGCTTCAGCCCAAAGTCACGCCAAGCGCGTGAGAAGCAAGCAATTCTCCTCCGCCCGATTAGATCACTCTAAAGACATAACTCATTAAAAACCACGAACAGAACGACGCCGTTTCGCTTCATTAATCCTACACTAAGCGACAAAAAACGTTCCGGTCCAACCAAACCCTCATCCAAAATCATCCACGCTTGCATTCATGCATTCTCACTCCAAATCTCGCCACGTGTCCTCCCTATCACACACGCGTCACTCCTCTCCACCTCCATAAAACCTCCCCAAACTCCAAACTTCAAACCAAATCGAACCAAATGGCCGATCAACACCACCAACAGCAACAATTCCAACATTTCGGACACCAAATCGCTGACAAATCTCCAAACACATCCCAAATCCTCGCAATCGTAACACTCTTCCCACTCGGAGCATTTCTCCTCCTCCTCGCCGGCCTCACTCTCGCCGCTACCGTAACCGGCTTAGCAATAACTACACCGCTCTTCATTCTATTCTCGCCAGTCCTCGTACCTGCAGCTCTCACTATCTCTCTCGCCGTCGCTGGCTTCCTCACCTCCGGCGTATTCGGCGTCACTGGCCTCTCCTCTGTTTCATGGATAGTTAATTATATAAGAAGGATGCGGGGCTCTGTTCCTGAACAGATGGATTACATGAAGAGAAGAGCTGCTGATGCTGTCGGGTATTTGGGACAGAAGACTGAGGATGTCGGTCAGGATATGCTGAGCCGAGCTCATGCAACCAGCAGAGGCGGCGGCGGCGGCGTCAGGGCTTCTTCTTAATCGGCCCATTGGGCTTTTCCACAGAGCTTAATTAGCCCACATGTTGTTTGGTTGTTGTTGTCGTCCCGGTCTGCCTACGCTGTTGTTGTGTCTAGCAACTTTGTTTTTTAAGTACATGTTTTTATGTTACTAATAAAGCAATTCAATTTTAATCATCAACTTGTTCAGTTTATATTTAGTTCTAATCAAATTCACATTCCTTTCTTTTTATAAACATCAACTATTGTGACTGGTGTCTTGTTATTATTGTTAATTAATGAACCTCGATAGCACAAGAAGCCATCGAAGAAAGATTTGGCGCGCCTGTAACTATAGATGTGAAGATTTCAGGTGCACCTGTAACTATAGGATGTGAAGATTTCATATGGGAGTGGTCTAAATGACCGTTTCATTATCATTTGTGTGGTTGTTTTTTGGTCGGAGAAAAGGAGAAGAAATCGGTCAGCTACGACTTCATGCATGATCAGTACATTATTCTCTTTGTAGGATCATTGTGCGAGCTAGTAAAGAGCTAAACCAAGAGAGACGATCTATAGAAGCCAACTAAAGTGCACGGTGCTCGCTCCTTTTCGGCTTAGGCTGCGGTTCCATTTGCGCAGGTAAGTAGAAATAATGCAATCCATCATTCCTCTAGTTGACTGTTGATACCATTTTATGATGGATTCTCCACCGAGCAATTTAGGCTACAAACAGATTTCACCACTACACCAAAATATGAAGGGAGACAAGGCGACAAACTTGACCACAGAGGTTGATAATGTTGTTTGTGTTTGATTCAATTAGGTACTCAACAAATGGAGTCTCCAAAACCATGAACTACTACAAGTACTGGTCTTCAAGGCCATCACTTAAGTAGCCAATAAAACATGTTCATAAACTTTTTTTCTATTATAGGGCATCCATGCATGTAGATCCATGAAAGCAAGATACTTATCCGGATGAGTGAAACTAAGTAATGGTATACAGTAACCAAAACAGTGAAACCGTGGTCTTATGTTGAAGTGTTAGGGGACACATGAGACATGACCTTGGGACATTTGTTTGTTCCCCAATAGTTGATGAGTCAACTTCAATGTCTCCTAACCCTTTTATACCGAGAGTACCTTGAACACTCCAACACTCTCCAGCCAGTGCCCAGCCATCATCATCGATTTCAACTTTCACCACCTTAATATATGAAAATGAACTGCTGACTACTCCCTATACATTACGATTACGGTTAATAAAACTCTTTAGCAGCCTAACCAGATCACTATCTACCACTCACAAAAAACGTATCTATGAAATGATCTTACTGTGAATTTTGTAAATAAACCGAAGTTTTAAGTTTTCCTATTTGCCGACTAGGTTTTTTTTGGTAAGCCATGTAGAATGGTTCATATTCACATTAATTGATGATGCTTCACTCTCTTATCTTAGCATTTGGAGCAATGATAATTGCGGTCTTAATCAAGATCAAGTGTAGTATCTGTTCGTATTTATACAGACCAAACTAAAGGTTGATCGATGTTCTTAAGCCAGAGTATATTTATATGTTAGGATTTTATGTACTCTTAGACATTGTTATTTGTCATGCTTGGTGCTGTTGTTTAGCTAAGTGCATTTGAGAGCTGCTAGTTTGGTAGATATGTGGCTCTTTGCACTGAACTTTTGCAGGTGAGAACTTGGCTGCTTTTGGGAATGAAGCTTCAGGGGCTGAACGACGCCGTTTGTGAGATGGTGCTGCTTTTTTCATTTAAATTGAATCACGTGTTTTGTGTGAGGAGAATACAAACGCAGCGTTTAGCCGTTTACAATCCATTATACAGAGGCCAACAAATTTGGGGATTAGGGCAGAGCGTGCGTTCCCCTCATGCTTCGATCAGATTCGACCGGCTCTCGATGCCCTTCGATTCAAGCTCGCGTCGCGAATCCGGTTGACGATGGAAGCATTGGTGATTGAGTGCTCAGAAATCGTTGGATTGGTGATCGATTTTGGATCGGTCTGGCTTGGATTCGTCGCTGAGTTTGTCCTCTGAAGTTCTCCGGCATTTCGTTGTCTTCCGGCGACTTCACGGAGTGTTTATTTTTTTGTTACTATTCGATTGTTTAGCAGTATCTTAATCGATTAGTTATTCGTGTAAAACCTCCTAAGAGGTGCGTGTATTCTTTCGATTCTTAGTGAGTTGTTCCTTGGGTGAGCTCCTAACGCCCCGTGGTTTCCTCCGGCATTTTACCGGTTCCACGTAAAAATCTTGTGTTGTTATTTTCTGTTTTGCACTATTTTTCAGTATTTTCTCATTTTTATGCACAGTTGCATATTTCCCCAAACCTTAGATATTAGAGCTTGAGTAGTTCCATAGTTCTAGTCAGGTTTTAGACTCATATAGATTTATCATTATATATGAAAAACACTGAAGCATCTTACGTTCTTATATATTACTGTTAGCTATCAGCTATTGCTAGTTTGTAATTCATATTAATGTTGTGGTAGTAAGCTTACTCGTTCGTAATGAAAGAGACCCTCAAGTACTTGGCTGTAGTTCCTGGACCTAGTGGTTTTGGTTCAAAATCTATGGCCTATCACGTCGCTCAACATTGCCTAAGGCCTAGGCACTTCATGTTCCGGCCAGCTGACTGTCATCATCACCGGTTAGTCCACTGTTTACTCATTTCATATGATCAACTGATAACCTTACAGAAGTGTTTTATAAAAAAAGTTTGGAACTTAACAAATAAAGGTGATGTGCTTTGAAAGGTGCTACGTCGCGCATTGGGGCCGAAACAGCAAGGGTATTAGCTAAATGGGGTGTAAGAGTTGTGATCCTGGCAAGGAACGTAAAGGTAAGGAAAATATAGAGAAGGAGAGTCCTTTAGCCGAAATAATGATTATGGAGATTGATCTGAGCTGATTCACTTCTGTTCTGAATTTCTTGCTTTTGGACTCCCTCTCAACATCCTCATGTAAGTTTTTAAATTACCCTACATGAAGGGAGCTTTAATTCATTTGCGGAAAAACTGTATGTTTTGGTTGCAGATACAATGCAGGGCAATTTTCTCAAAGGTTGGAATATTCAGAAGACAAAGCTGAAATGACCTGTACTTCAAATTATTTAGTTAATGGAATTTGAAACCGATAATATATGTGTCTAGAACAACGATATCATTATCATTTATCAGTATGTGCAGAATTTCATTTCTTGCATTATTTTCTTTCAAGAAAATTTCAACAAAGAAAGAAAAAATCGATAAGTTAACGCGGAAAGGATGAACCCTAAATGTATTTATTATGTTCCAAATCGTTTTCAGGTGATTTTTTTCTGACAAACTTACTGCTGGAGAAAATGATAGAAACTGCTTCACAAAGGAAGGATTATAAATGTGTCATCTGTGATTCATACATGGGTTATAAAATCAGATACCTTCGATTTAAATCAAATGGGCAGTCCCAAACGGTGTGTTAGTTTTACAAAACCGTTACTCATTTTTGTCTGATGTATCCAATTTGTATACGTGTCTGTAACTACTTATAGCTACAATGGACGCAAAGCTTATGCTTTGTCGAAGCTAGCCAACGTACTCCATGCCAAGGAAACAGCCAAGCGTTTGAAGGTATATGCGCAAACTGACATTTCTCCAATTCCTTCAAGTAAAATTCTTACAAGCCTTTTTCCATCCTTCTGATTATTTAGGCTAGAAACGCTTCAGTGATGCATCCAGGAATAGTTAAGGTGGGGATCATCCGTGAACAAAAGGGTTGCATCACAGGCAAGATCGGTATCAAACTCAATAAATGGCGTTCCATTTAAGTATCATATCAATATAATTTCAGCTACTAGACCTTTTGATTCATCTACAGGCTCACTATTCTTTGTTGCATCCAAGTTACTCAAATCCACATCTCAGGTCCTGTCCCATTTCTGTTGTTCAATAAATATTTTGCACAATTTAAAAATAGTCCTAATCAAGTTGTCCGCTGGATTTGGCATTTCAGGCTGCAGCAACTACATGTTATGTAGCTTTAAGTCCGCAACTCAAAGGAATCAGCAGTGAGTACTTTGTTGATTGAAACAGAGCCGTTGCTCAAGTGTAGCGAATGACAAGATTGTTTCCCAAAAACTATGGAACCAGACCCTCACACTGATCTTAAAACACTCTACTGATGCGTAGAGTTGTTACTGTAAGAAGAAAAATGCCACAATTCTAAGTTTTGGATTTTCCAGCTCTGAGCATCTCACGTTTCTTTAGTGCCCCGGACGGATATTTAAACAGTCCGGACAAGTTATGTACAAATCGAGATTTTAGTTTATGGAGACCTGTTTGAATCCTGTCTAGAAAAAGGTTATGCACCAGCGTTGGATCGCTCCTAGACAAGTTTTTCCTTTTCTTTTCGGAATCCATCAGCTCGTTATCCTGAAACAAAGTTCCTAGTATGATTTCTGCCTGAACCGAAAAAATTGCGGGACTATCGTGCCTGAGGTAATCTGGAGAACGAGTTACCGATGGAGTCAGTGAGACAAGTACTGAATGAATCTAGCGATCGGGTCTCCCCAAGGGAATAAGTATTTGTGTCGTCAGAGCCTAAGATACTCGCATTCACAAACGGGGGATCTTTGGGTCTCGGTATCTCTTTTGTCGATCCATCTAAAATATGCACCACTTCAGGCATGGTTGGTCTTTGTGCAGGTGAAGTTTGTGTGCATAAGAGCCCAACTTGGAGCACTCTTGACGCGTCTTCGACGCTGAAATTGCCCTTCAACGATGCATCAACGACCTCGCTAAGTTTATTTCCTTTGTAATGCTTCCATACCTGACAGACACCGCAAATTTCCTTTAGGGACTAATTCACGAAGTAACTCAAATGTACCAAGTTTTCAAGTCTTACTAATAGTAAAATCGACGAGGAGCTTTGGAGGAAGACTGTGTTTTTCTTGCCAGTGATTATTTCTATAGCCAGCACGCCAAATGCATATACATCTGCTTTCTCCGTAAGCTGGCCTCGAACAAGGTACTCGGGGGACATATAACCCCTACATGTGGCAGAGCGTTTTGTTAGGCTTTAGCTACAAAATATCACAACGTGACGATAAGGAGCTTCGGAGACTTACAACGTCCCAGCAATGGCCGTGCTAACGTGGGATTCGTCCCCTGGGACACACCTGGCTAGGCCAAAATCAGCAATTTTAGGCACCATATTTTCATCTAGTAGAATGTTGCTAGCTTTTATGTCACGGTGAATGATTTTGACTGGTGAGTCGAATCCTCCGTGGAGATAGGCCAGCCCCTCCGCTATGCCGCAGACAATCTCCATTCTCTGATTCCATGTAAGATTATGAGTCCTTTTCTTATCTGCATCCATCCGGATTTGGTCATTTCTCAGGGCAAAACAATTTGAATGAAAAGTGTCCAAAACTGGCAAGTATTTACTAACCAAAAAGATGTCGGTCCAGGTTGTCGTTGGACACGTACTCGTATACAAGCAGACTCTCCGGCCCCTCGATGCTGCAACCATAGAGTTTAACGAGGTTTTTATGCTCCGTCCCGCTTATCAAATTCACCTCATTGAAGAACTCATCGACCCATTGCCTAGTACTAAAGAAGAGCCTCTTGACCGCCACAATTCGCCCATCCGGCAAATTTCCTTTGAAAACTGACCCAGCTCCCCCTTGGCCTAACTTGTTAGACGCATCAAAGTAATCCGTTGCCTTCTCCAAAACCTCGTACTTTAGATTGATCTTCGACTTGTTGACACTCGATGGCAGTCGCTTAAACGGATTTGTCTCTACAATAAATCGCTAAAGTCATCGTTTACAAATTCAAATTGAGCGGCGAAATTCAACATAGTATCCGAGCGCGTGATGTACCTCGTCTGATTTTCTTCATCCTCGCGTAGCTAATTAGAGCGCCGAGTAGCAAGAGGACAAACAACGACAATGTGATAGCCATTACGAGCAAAATCGTCCGCTCCTCGTCTTGATCCAAACACAAGAAAATGTCATTGATCAAGTTTCACATACTCACAGTGATTTGATTTCTTGTGCATCAAGGTACAAAATGGAATGAATTCCGGGGTTACCGTATGTGGCTTTTTCAGCTCCTTCGCCATAGAATTTCTCCGTTGAGTATCTAAGATAACACCCTGCATACAAAGCCCTGCCTTCACTTCCAGGGACACATTCATTCATCAACCTCTGTCCAGCATTGAGCAAACAAGCTCGACATCCGTCATTGTTCAACAGTTTCCAACACTGCCCGAGAGCGTAGACTCTATTAACACCGCCTTTCGACTCAGCCACCGCAAATCCATGACTACTATAATTAGGAGCTTTAAATGTTATGTTTTGCAAAACCGTTCTCACCTTTTTTCCAAAATCCATCCTCATTAAATGATCATCCAAATTGCCATTCACTCTCGAGCAATTAACTCGATCGTTGGCAGTGTCCTTAAACTGATCTATCATCGCTTGTTGATCGTAGCGGATGAAGCAGCCATCGAGGAACACACGGGCAGTGGAAGAAGGATGACAAGTGGAAATCAAAGCCCGAGCTTTGGCAAAGCAAGTGCGGCATTCGCCTTGGGTCAAATCGGCGTGGCATTGCGCGAATCCTAAAATTGGCGGGAGTGGGGTAGAGATGTAGTCCATGCCTTCCATGTGCTCCTCAAGCATTTCGTCCAACTTGTTCATAATTTGATTGAAATTTGGTACCATGCTGGGAGAGGTCTGGTTCGTGTTTCCGCATATCAGGCCAGCCACGGTGGCCCTCGGATCCGATTCTGCAACCGGAAATAAAATGACCGAAAGTCCGAGAATTAGAAACCCCAAGTGATGACAAATCTTTGTGAACAGCCGCATTATGAATCCAATCAAGTCCTATAAAGTGCTCTGCTTTTCCCCAAAAACAGAGCTTGTCAATAAGATAATCCTAATGCAGGGCAAATCCGATGAAAATGGGATTGATCCTTAATTTGGATACAAGTTAGGGTTGGGGTGAAATCTGGAAAAGTGATGTGAATCTCTCTTGTTGAATTCCCTGGAGAAGAAGGGACGAAGAGAAATTAAAAGGTGACATTTTTTGTGTTGCGGATTTCTTAATCTTATCATGAACTGTTAATTTGCTTTATTTAAGGTTGTTTGTTATTTCAACGGTTGCTGAATCAGTTAAAAAAGCTGGGTTAAGATTTCAAACCCTTGCTTCACATATTAGCCTACAATTGATAATAGTAATAAACTTTGATATCAGCTAGATACATAAATATATTTGTGTACCTAATCACCCATCAAAAAAAGAAAGGAAAAAAAATTGTTTGTTTTGTCATTCGTTCACATTTTTTTCCTTGTTAAAATATTTGAAGTCTCGTCTTATTTTAATTAAATTTAAATCTTAACTTCATTTTATATAAT